>JASPKZ010010684.1:427500-555000 GCA_030220185.1 Diploptera punctata | reverse complement strand
TCAGGTTGTTGTTTGCCGTTTGCATCTTTAATTTTTACTAATTTGACAATTGTTTATCCTTTTTCTAGACTGACATGGGCTTCAACACGAAGAAAATGTGTGAATAATCCTTATGTGTTTGTTTCATCTGTGGGGAGTACACATTCACTTCAACAAAAGAAAACCTATAACTGATTTGTTTAAAAGATCTTAGTTGGCCTATTTCAAATTACGACTGGGAGATCAAGATAAGCCTTGGGCAACCTCACAACTTGTATGTAAAAACGTGCACAGAGCATCTACTGACGACCAATGACAAATGGGAACAGGCAAATGCTTGAAATTTGGGGAACCAAATGATCTGGCGAGAACAAATTAACCATATGGATGACTGCTAGTTTTGTTCCGTCCAATGTAAAGGGCATCAATAGCAAAAACCGTAATCGCTGGGTATGTCCCAATCTACTGCTCCGCAAGACGCCCTGGTTCCACATTCATAGGAGATACCGGGTCCCAATTTTGCCAGTCTTCCAGAGTCACCAAGAAGAAGAGGATGATTCAACTGAAAGCTATTCTGAGGGAAATGACAGCGATTTCCCAGGACCTTCATCAGTTTCATCCGGTTTTAGTCAAGCGGAACTGAACGACCTCATAAGGGATCTAAGTCTTCCAAAGAAGTCATCTGAGTTGTTAGCTTCCAGGCTGGCAGAGAAACAATGTCTGTTACCGGGAACAAAGGTCACAGTCTATCGCAAAAGAGAAACAAGACTTCCTGCCATTCTTCACAGTAGAAAATCAATTTGTTTTTTGTATGAATGTTGAAGGACTGTTAATGAAGCTGGGTGTAAGAAAATACACACCAAGTGAATGGCGGTTATTTATAGATAGCTCCAAACGCAGCCTAAAATGTGTTCTTTTGCATAATGGAAACATATACAGGTCAATCCCAATTGGTCACTCAGTTTCTATGCGTGAAAATCAACATACAATAGCTACAGTGCTAGAAAAGATCTCTTACCGTGATCACCATGGGTAATGTGTGTCGATCTCAAGATGGTGAATTTTCTTCTAGGACAACAAGGTGGGTACAACCAAATACCCATGCTTTATATGTTTATGGGACTCTAGAGCCAAAGATCAACATTGGGTGAGAAGGCATTGGCCTCTTAGAGAAAGCATGACCGTTGGAGAAAAAAACATCGTTGCAGAACCTTTGGTTGACAGAAACAACATCATCTTGCCACCACTGCATATTAAACTTGGTTTAATGAAACAGTTCATCAAGGCGTTGAATAGAGATGGAACATGTTTTGGCTACATATGTACAAAATATTCCTGCACTGAGTAAGGAAAAAATAAAAGCAGGTATATTGGATGGACCACAAATCCGCCAACTTATTAATGACCATCAATTTCAAGACTCAATGAATGATACTGAAGCAGCCGCATGGTCTTCGTTCTGTATGGTAGTGAAGAATTTCCTTGGAAACTATAAGTCTCCTAATAGTGATGAACTAGTGGAGAATATGCTCACTGCTTTTTGTGCACTAGGTTGTAACATGAGCATCAAATTACACTACCTACACAGTCATTTGGATCGATTTCCAGACAATCTTGGAGATGTAAGTGAGGAACAGGGTGAGCGTTTTCACCAGGAATTAAGTACAATGGAAGAAAGGTATCGTGGACGGTGGGATATACATATGATGGCGGACTACTGTTGGAGCATCCACCGAGAATGTCCAAGATCATTGCATCGGAGGAAATCACAGAAACGGGAATTCTGCGACCTGATGGAGAAAAATTAATGATTCTAACGAGACTAATGTGTAAATAAATTATGGTAGTTATATAGATACAGTTGTTTCATGAAAAAGAAAGTATTTGTTCTTTTGTATTTAATTGTATGCGAGTAATATAGTTGTATATGTGGACCAGTATTTTTGAACTGGTATATAATTTGAATAAACTCTATCTCAAAAACTAGAGCTGATAGGACGAAACTGAAATCATCTTTGGAATCAGTGACCCAAATATACCCATAAATAGGTGAAAACATTAAGGCACCAAAATCACTGTTCCCCAGTGTAATAATAACAATAACAATAATAATAACAATAATAATAATAATACAATAATAATAATGAAAACAATAGTAATAATAATAATAATAATAACAATAACAATAGCAATAACAATAATAATAACAACAATAATAATAACAATAACAATAATAATAACAATAATAATACAATAATAATGATGAAAACAATAATAATTATAATAATAACAATATTAATAGTAATTATAACTACAATAATAGCAGTAACAGTAATTATAAAAAAATTAATGTTTACACAACTTTGTGTGCGTAAAGTTTTATTTTCCTCCTGCACTCGTCTCTCTCCATCCACTCCATGTCCTCTTGTTCTCATTCCAGTTCTTATTTCTTGCATCCACGAGTTTAATAATAACAATAAAACAGTAATAATAAATTTATTATTATTCCGGCTTTTACAATGAATATACATTTTTCCGGTAGCCATGTTCACAGTTAACTACACATTTGTTTCAACACATTTTTCCATTCTTGTCTGTTCATCCATATATCTTCTTCTATTTCCCATTCCCTCTTAGTTTCATTGATTCCCTGAATCCACGTAATATTTGGTCTACCCTTCTTTTTCCTTCCCTGTGGTTCCCAATCCATGATTATCTTATGTAGTCTTCCTTCTTCCACCCTTCTAATGTGTCCGTACCAATTTAATTGTTTCTTCTTTATAAAATATAATATTGAATATTGTACCTGCATTTTTTCTTTTATATATGAATTTCTGATTTTATCCTTCCTGGATATTCTTGCAGCACGTCTCCAGTAGTCCATTTCAGTGGCGAGCAATTTTTTTCTCATTTGTGCATTTAAAGCCCACACATCAGCTCCATAGGTAATAATGCTTCTGATTATTGTATTAAAAATAGTTTTTTTTTGTTTTTCTTTGAAGATATGTTTAATAATAATAATAATAATAATAATAATAATAATAATAATAATAATTATTATTATTTATTATTATTATTATTATTATTATTATTATTATTATTATTATTATTATTATTAATCAAATTATTTCTACTGTAACATTGTAATGTCTCAGTAATTTTCAAATGAGAGTTGCGTTCAAATATCAATGAATAAAAAAGTCCTCTCTATACGTAAGGCTAATTATGCAAAAGTACGAACAAACAAACAAACAAACAATCATTTGTATATATTAAAGTACATGAGGTAATTATATGCCTATTGACGAGTAACCCAGTACACTATGAATGTGCCCCAAACACTACTTGAAGTTGAAAAGTTCTGCCACGTGAACACTGCCAACGACAATACACTACAAAACACTGTCATTTTACGAGAAATTCTAGTCACAAAGATTATGTGCGCAAAGTAACGAGAATTCATATTTCTCTTTGTTCTTAACACAAAAAATAAATTACCTTTATCCAAAGTGATATATATATATATATATATATATATATATATATATGACATGCTAAGGAAAAGCGGTGTGCGCGATGCGGTGCGAGGTACGTTGCGCGGTGCGGTGCGAGGTGCGGTGCGCGGTTCGGTGCGTGGTGAAGTGCGCGTTGCGTTGCGCGGTGCGCTGCAACGCGTGACGTGCGGTGCGCGGGGTGCGGTGTGCGGTTCACTGCCCGGTGAGGTACGCGGTGCGGTGCGCGATGAGGTGCGCGGTGAGGTGCGCGGTGCGGTGCAAGGTGCGAGGTGCGCGGTGAGGTGCGCGGTGCGGTGCGGTGCGCGGTGAGGTGCGCGGTGAAGTGCGAGGTGCGGTGCGAGGTGCGGTGCGAGGTGAGGTGCGCGGTGAGGTGCGCGGTGAGGTGCGAGGTGCGGGGTGCGGTGCGAGGTGCGCGGTGAGGTGCGAGGTGCGGGGTGCGGTGCGAGGTGCGGTGCGAGGTGCGGTGCGCGGCGAGGTGCGCGGTGAGGTGCGAGGGGCGGGGTGCGGTGCGAGGTGCGGTGCGAGGTGCGGTGCGCGGCGAGGTGCGCGGTGAGGTGCGAGGTGCGGGGTGCGGTGCGAGGTGCGGGGTGCGGTGCGAGGTGCGGTGCGAGGTGCGGTGCGCGGTGAGGTGCGCGGTGCGGTGCGAGGTGAGGTGCGCGGTGAGGTGCGCGGTGAGGTGCGAGGTGCGGGGTGCGGTGCGAGGTGAGGTGCGCGGTGCGGTGCGGTGCGGTGCGCGGTGAAGTGTGAGGTGCGGTGCGAGGTGCGGTGCGCGGTGAGGTGCGCGGTGCGGTGCGGTGCGCGGTGAGGTGCGAGGTGCGGGTGCGAGGTTGCGGTGCGAGGTGCGGTGCGCGGTGAGGTGCGAGGTGCGGGGTGCGGTGCGAGGTGCGGTGCGAGGTGCGGTGCGCGGTGAGGTGCGAGGTGCGGGGTGCGGTGCGAGGTGCGGTGCGAGGTGCGGTGCGCGGTGAGGTGCGCGGTGCGGTGCGAGGTGAGGTGCGCGGTGAGGTGCGCGGTGAGGTGCGCGGTGAGGTGCGCGGTGAGCTGCGAGGGAGGCGGGGTGCGGTGCGAGGTGAGGTGCGCGGTGAGGTGCGAGATGCGGGGTGCGGTGCGGTGCGCGGTGCGCGTTGCTATGCGCGGTGAGGTGCGCGATGCGTTGCGCGATAATGTAATGTAATGTAATGTAATGTAATGTAATGTAATGTAATGTAATTTAATGTAATGTTGAATTTAATGTAATGTATGGTAATGTAATATAATGTAATATCCCGATATCTCATATCATATTCATACTTATAACATACTATACTATACATATCATCTCACTATAATCTCCTCTCCTCATCCTCTGCCTCTACTCTTCCCTCCTCACATCTCCTCTCCTCCCACTCCTCTCCTCTCCTCCCCTCTCCTCTCCTCATCCTCACCCTTCCTCCCACTCTCTCCCCTCCCTCCCCTCCCTCCCGTCCCCTACCGTCCAATACAATCCCCTCTCCTACTCACCCACCACTACACTCACCTCCTCCACTAACACACTACAACGACCGACTCCCCTCTACTCTCCTCTCCTCTCATCCTATCTTTCCCTCTCATCTCTCCTCTCGTCCTCGACCTGTCTCGTGTCCCTGTACTGTCCTGTCCTCCTGTCCACTGTAATTCTCCTATCTCTACTATTCTGATCTCGTCCTCGTCTTGGTCAGAAGACTCGGTATCATGTACTGTCCCTGTACTGTAATGTACTGCGATGAAGCGGTACCGTGCGGTGCGCTGTTCGTGCGCGGTGCGGCGCTCGGTACGCTTCGCCGTGCGGTGCGCTAGCTGGCGCTGTGCGGTGCGAGGTGTGGAGCGTGATGTGGGCGATTGCGGTGCGAGGGTGCGGTGCGCGATAAGTAATGCTAATGTAATGTAATGTAAGTTAATGTAATGTAATGCGATGAGCGGTACGGTGCGGTGCGCTGTTCGGTGCGCGGTGCGGCGCGCGGTACGCTTCGCAGTGCGGTGCGCTATGATGGCGCTGTGCGGTGCGAGGTGTGGAGCGTGATGAGGTGCGAGTTGCGGTGCGAGGTGCGGTGCGCGATAATGTAATGTAATGTAATGTAATGTAATGTAATGTAATGTAATGTAATGTAATGTAAAGTAATGTAATATAATATAATATATCATAGTAATAGTAAAAGTATAGTGTAATGTAATGTAATGTAAGGTACTAATGTAATGTAATGTAATATAATATAATAGGGCCGACTCAGGAAAATATTTGGACCAATAAATATTAATGGTCAGTGTAGAATACGCTACAACAAAGAACTTTATAACAAATACAATGAACCTGACCTTGTCAATTTTATTAAGTTAAAGAAATTAGAATGGGCTGGTCATGTACAAAGGCCCTCAACAGACCGAGCACCAAAAAAGGTGCTTACAGCAAGTTTTATGGGGAATAAACGGGTTGGAAGATGGGAGGATGGTGCAAACCTACTTAAGTGTTACAACTGGAGGCTTCCTGCTGATTGGAGGCAGAAATTAAGGGAGGCCAAAACTCGAATTTGAACCAATCAGCCATTGGATGGATGGATGGATGAAATAATAATAATAATAATAATAATAATAATAATAATAATAATAATAATAATAATATTAATAAAGGAACAATAATCGCAAATAGGAATGAGGTGCACAAAGAAATTAAACATAAGCTCAATTCTGGAAATGCGTGTTATTATGCATTGCAGAGACTCTTGATGTCCCAACTCCTTTCAAAAAACGTTAAACTGAAAATATATAAAACTGTTATTCTACCAGTTATATTATATGGGTGCGAAACATGGACTCTTACTTTAAGGGAGGAAAGGAGATTACAAGTATTTGAGAATAAAGTACTCAGGAACATTTTTGGACCAAAGAGAGATGAACAGACAGGTGAATGGAGAAGACTACATAACAATGAACTACATGGTCTTTATATGAAGCCAGATATAATAAGAACAGTTAAGTCTCGTAGACTGCGATGGGCAGGACATGTGGCACGTATGGAGAATGAAAGACGTGCATGGAAGCGTCTTGTAGGAAAGCCAGAGGCAAAACGCCCAGTTGGAAGACCAAGAATGAGGTGGGAAAATAACATTAACTATGATTTGAGGAAAGTAGATTATACAGGGAATGATTGGAAAGGATTAGCTCAGGATAGGGATGTATGGAGAACTTATGTCCGCGCGGCCATGAACCTACGGGTTCGATAGTGCCAGTGAGCAAGTAAGTAAGTATGTATTCCATAAAACAGCTAAATTGAACGAACCAAGGAATTATCATAGTTCCTGTGTGAAAGACTTTTTGCACACCCGTTGTTCGAGTCGACATGATTTCTAGATACCAAGTGAAAACAAATAATGTCGCATCCTGTCTAGCCGCCTTAATCGAACCCGGTCTGTGCAGTTTGGAGTCAGTCGTCTTGTGACGTCATTGTGGATCACCAGTTCTCCTGCAAGTAGGTCTGGCTTACTCACCCATATAATAATAATAATAATAATAATAGCTTTATTTTACCTGGCAGAGTTAAGGCCTTAAGGCCTTGTCTACCACTCAACCAGGATGGTAAGGATGATGGCCATATGATTTAGTGAACAGCAAGTTTAACTGCAGTATACCTTATACACAATGACATTATAATGTTTTCTTGTTATTCTCCCACCTCTGGCTTGTTACAATCAGTTCCCATACCCTCTTTCCTTCGTGCCACATGTCCTGTCCATCGCAATATACGAGACTTAACTGTTCTTATTATATCTTGCTTCCAATAAAGACCATGTGGTTCATTGTTATGTAGTCTTCTCCATTCACCTGTCTGTTCATCTCTCTTTGCTCCAAAAATGTTCCCAAGAACTTTATTCTCAAATACTCTTAATCTCCTTTCCTCCCTTAAAGTAAGAGTCCATGTTTCGCATCCATATAATATAACTGGTAGAATAATAGTTTTATATATTTTCAGTTTAACGCTTTTTATAGAAGTTGGGACGACAAGAGTCTCTGCAATGCATAATAGCACGCATTTCCAGAATTGAGCCTATGTTTAATTTCTTTGTGCATCTCATTCCTGTTTGTGATTAAATTTACAGGAATTACAGAAAATAAATAATAATAATTGTATTGTATTGTAAGCCTATGTTTTCCCTTTACAGAGATTTAGGCGCTCTCCCCCTACAGGGAAGAATTTGAACCATACTAATTTAGTTACACTTGTTTTCGTATAGATGTTATTTTGAGTGGTCCGTGGTCAGCGTTCCGCCTCATACTGACATCTAGGAAACCAAGGTAGTACTAGGACAGGAAAATTCGGTAAATTTTGCTTAGAGGCCTTTTCAATCAGGCTTAGGGATTTTTACGAGCCTGAAAATGTTCAGACTCGGGACTCACGGCTTAAAGTCCCTCCCGGAGGACTTGCTCCTTGGATTTTCCGTCCTAAAAAAGCCATCGACCCCGGCCGGGTTTGAACCCGCGACCCTCGGGACCAGAGGCAAGGAGCATAACCACTAGTCCACCGCGGCCGACAATAATAATAATAATAATAATAATAATAATAATAATAATAACCAAATACCTAGGAACAATAATCACAAACAGGAATGAGATGCACAAAGAAATTAAACATAGGCTCAATTCTGGAAATGCGTGCTGTTATGCATTGCATAGACTCTTGATGTCCCAACTCCTTTAAAAAAAAACGTTAAACTGAAAATATATAAAACTATTATTCTACCAGTTATATTATATGGGTGCGAAACATGGACTCTTACTTTAAGGGAGGAAAGGAGATTACGAGTATTTGAGAATAAAGTACTTAGGAAAAATTTTGGACCAAAGAGAGATGAACAGACAGGTGAATGGAGAAGACTACAAACAATGAACTACATGGTCTTTATAGGAAGCCAGATATAATAAGAACAGTTAAGTCTCGTAGACTGCGATGGGCAGGACATGTTGCATGTATGGGGAATGAAAGACTTGCATGGAAGCTTCTTATAGGAAAGCCAGAGGGAAAACGCCCAGTAGGTAGACAAATAATGAGGTGGGAGAATAACATTATCTATGATTTGAGGGAAGTAGATTATACAGGGAATGATTGGAAAGCATTAGCTCAGGATAGGAATATATGGAGAGCTTATGTCCGCGCGGCCATGAACCTACGGGTTCGATAGTGCCAGTAAGTGAGTAATAATAATAAATAAGAATATATGGAGAGCTTACATCCACAAGGCCGTGAACTTGTATTAAGACTGTGTCAACGAATTTGTTGGTTCAGTCAACATATTTTCATGTTGGTATTAAAATAAAGCGATACTTAAAATTCCAAATAAAATACTTCGTTGATTTCACAGAAAGTAGTTGATTATTGCGTATTTGAAACTCTTGGTAGAATGTTTGCTGTAGGTCATAAGGAAAGCTTGGTATTGTCTTCATAAGAACATACGAACAGTTTAAGAGAACCCGCAAAGTGTGCAGTGGTTTTTATCAATTAACACAGTAGCGTTTATGGCTTCGCACATCGTTCACGCTGATGGAGTGACAACACATTTCATTTCCTTATTGTAGCTAGAAATACAGAGTGATTCTACAGGCTGAAAATTATTTAAACCGACAACTCTGGGAGGTATATTATATGGGTGCGAAAAATGGACTATTACTTTAAGGGAGGAAAGGAGATTACAAGTATTTGAGAATAAAGTACTTAGGAAAATTTTTGGACCAAAGAGAGATGAACAGACAGGTGAATGGAGAAGACTACATAACAATGAACTACATGGTCTTTATAGGAAGCCAGATATAATAAGAACAGTTAAGTCTCGTAGACTGCGATGGGCAGGACGTGTTGCATATATGGGGAATGAAAGACGTGCCAGGAAACTTCTTGTAGAAAAGCTAGAAGGAAAACGCCCAGTTGGTAGACCAAGAATGAGGTGGGAGAACAACATTAACTATGATTTGAGGGAAGTAGATTATACAGGGAATGATTGGAAAGCATTAGCTCAGGATAGGGATGTATGGAGAGCTTATGTCCGCGCGGCCATGAACCTACGGGTTCGATAGTGCCAGTGAGTAAGTAAGTAACTAAGTAAACTCTGGGAGGTTGTAGGGGACACCAAAACAAATATTTTTCCCTAATGTCATTTTTTTCCTATGAGCATTATTTAAACCGGTAGAAGAAGATTTCTCTAGCGGCAAATTAATTAAACCAACAAACACTTCTGAATTTTTTATTACCAAGAGACAACACATTAACACAACGCAATTACTTAAATTACACTAGAGGTTCAAAAATGCCTCCATTGACATGTAAACAAAGGTTACACCGGCGGATCATGTTCTGTCTAACACGGGCAAAAACTCCAGGAGTATCGTTAATTGCTCCTGCTGCTGCTACTATCCGGGCAACCAAATCCTTTTCTGATGCAACAGGAGTTGTGTAAACAAGGTTGCGCATTTCTCCCTACACAAAAAAATCCAAAGGGGTCATATCTGGGGATCGAGCAGGCCATGATACAGGACCACCTCTGCCAATCAACTTTTCTGAAAACCGTTGGTTCAAGAATCGACGCACACAAAGACTGAAATGTGCCGGCGCCCCGTCATGTTGGAACCACATGCGTTGTCTTGTAGGGAGCGGGACGTCTTCCAAGAATTCTGGCAAAGCTCTGGCGAGAAAATTGTAATAGTGCCTGCCATTTAATGGCCTAGGTAGGAGATATGTCCCAATTAAACAGTCCCAACAACACCGGCCCACACATATCAGTGTACTCAATGCAGGTGTATCGCTCCATTAGTAAACAGATACAATTCACTACTACACTGGTGGACAAAACAATTCCTACCATCAACAGCAGTTGCAGTCATGACAACTGAAAAGCGTAATACGCCCTCTACCAGTTTAAATAATCATCTTACTCATGCAAGTCTTTCATTCCCCATACGTGCCACATGTCCTGTCCATCGCAGTCTACGATACTTAACTGTTCTTATTATATCTGGCTTCCTATAAAGACCATGTAGTTCATTGTTATGTAGTCTTCTCCATTCACTTGTCTGTTCATCTCTCTTTGGTCCAAAAGTTTTCCTAAGTACTTTATTCTCAAATACTTGTAATCTTCTTTCCTCCATTAAAGTAAGAGTCCATATTTCGCACCCATATAATATAACTGGTAGAATAATAGTTTTATATATTTTCAGTTTAACGTTTTTTGAAAGGAGTTGGGACGTCAAGAGTCTCTGAAATGCATAATAGCACGCATTTCCAGGATTGAGCCTATGTTTAATTTCTTTGTGCATCTCATTCTATTTATGGCTGTTCCTGTTCTTTTATATGGTCCTGAATCTTGGGTACTTACAAAAAAAGATATCTCACACATTCAAGCCGCTAAAATGAAAATTTTAAGATGTACACGCATGGATAGATTACACAATGAATCAATAAGAAATGAACTGGAAATATTTTCAATACTCGATAAACTAGAAGAGCACAAATACCAATGGAAAGAACATTTAGACAGAATGCACAATACAAGATTACCCAAAACATCAACACCTACAAACCACATGGAAAAAGATATTTGGGACGGCCAAGGAAACGATGACCTTGAGACCGGAACAGGTCGCACTGACCTAATCCTGAAAAGGAAGAAGAAGAAGAAGGAAGAGGGAAATGGGAACTCCTTGTCAGAAAACCAGAGGAAAAGCGCTCATAGGTAGGCCAAAAACGAGGTGGAAGAAATACATTAATCGTGGTTTCAGATAATGAATATGGCTATACGTTTGATCGCGTTGTGTGATGAAAATATTACCGTTACAGGAAATATGAAATTACCGTTGGAAAGGCAATTATCCAAATTACAACAATGGAATAAAACAAAACAGTGTACAACTTACGTCATTAGTCAAAATGGCGTTGGATATGCAACAGCAAATTACAATTGCTGCATGGGCAATAACGTATGCTAATGATCGTGAGGCCGCAAGACGGGCAAGACATGAGTTTAACGTAGCATTGCAGCCGTCGACTGTGGGGAAGTGGAGAAAACGACTGCTGGAAACGGGAAGGATGCAGAAAATCAAACCTCCTGGAAGGCCTCGCATTAGCACGGATGCAGAAACAACGAAGAGAATTGCAAAAATCAACCCGCCAAGCTGCACGTGAGCAGTGATTTGTTTTGTTTTGTTCTATTGTTGTAATTTAAAGGATTCCCTTTCCAATTATAACATCATATTTCCTTTAATAATAATATTTTCATCACAAAATGCGATCAAACGTATAGCCATATTTCTGAATCACTCTGTGTATTATACAGGTGAGATTTGAAAACATTGGCTAGGGACAGTAAGTTTGCCCGCGCGGCTATGAACCTACTGGTTCGATGGTGTCAGTTTGTTAATCTATGTTGTAATCTAAACCCTTGCAAACACTTCACTGATTTTTTTTGTAGGAAAACACAAAGTAGGCATAATACAAATAAAAGAAGAGTTTTCTGAGAATTGGAAGAAATATTTTGTGTCCGTTTGAGGAAGAACATTTGTCTGTTACGTATAAATAATCTTTACAGTTTAAAGTTACATTTAACGTAATTACTATAATTATTTTCTTTGATGTTGGTCTGAAAACAAACTTTACAGATTCTTCAGAGACGATATAGAAAACATACCGTTAGAAAACCAATTATACATTTCCACATTGGGAAAACTAACAGAAACTTCAACAATTCAAAGAACATTTCAGAGATTTTATTTATAATGGAGGAAAATCAAGTTACGTAAAACATGTAATTCAGACTGGACACCATATGTATAACATCGATAACACCCTCACAATATTACATAGAGAAAACATTCCATCATCTTCTTCTTCTTCTTCAAGATATGGGCCTGTTGGCCCGTTCCGCTCCCCGGTGCACTAAATGCTGCAGGTGCAGGTCGTCTTTCCAACGACGTTTTGGACTTCCTACATTTCTTCTGCCTAAAGGCCTATAATGAAGCAGCTGTTTTGATAAACGATTATGTAGCATTCTTTGAATATGTTCAAACCAATTACATTTATTTCTGTATATTCTCTCGTTTATATTATATATTTGTAATTAATCTCAGATATCTTGACTTCTCTTTTGATCTCTTAGAGATACACCTGCAACTGATCTGAGAAATCTCATTTCTATTGTCTCAATTTTATTTTTATCAGAGATCGTTAAAGGCCAAGTCTCAGACCCGTATGTTAACGTTGGAACGGCTACTGTTTTGAAAAAAATTTAATTGAGTTTCCCTTGTGGTCTTATTTCTCAAATATCTTCTTAGAAAACATTCCAAAGGACAAATATATTGGAGGAAAACGCAATCCTAAGAGAAATCGACAACAACCTGATTTTTAATGAGAACACACCCAGTCCACACAATCCTCTGTACAAAATATTCACAACCAAGTCACTGCTTCAACAAGTACGGACCTAATGCATTCTGCTGATGATGGAACTAGTCCCGAAAGGCCTACAGAGTTTTAAAACAACTTAAGTTGAGGAGACGGATCTAACAAGGTAACTATTTTATAGTTTTTAATCGTGCATTATATATATATGGTATGATAAGAAAAATAAATGCCTGGACGGGATTCGAACCCGGATCTATCTATATTATATATATATATATATATAATCATAGTACATTCACGAATTTAGGCCATTTGTTGACCTGTTTCGGCCTCAAGAGAACACCATCCAAAAGTCATATATATATGTATTTGAGTATGTGGGAGTAAAATTAGATAAAGAGGATAAACAAGAAAGTGACATTAAGAACAGAATAAATGAAGGTAGAGCAATAACAGCAATGATGAATGGAGTCTTATGGAACAGACATATAACCAGGAAAAATAAGTTACAAATATATAATTCAATAGTGAGAAGTACTGTCACATATGGAGCTGAAGTTTGGAAATTCAACAAAAACTTATGTCGATGGAAATGGATTTCTTGAGGAGAGCAGCAAGATGTTCAAAATTAGACAAAATAAGAAATACTGTCATAAGAGAAAAAATGAATATTGGTTATTCAATAGTAGATTATATACGGTATAAGCAATTAAATTGGTATGGGCACGTACGACGAATGCAAGAAGAAAGATTACCCAGGAAAACATTGGAATGGTGTCCACCTGGAAGAAGGAGGAGAGGAAGACCTCGATACTCGTGGATGCAGGAAATAAGAACTGGAATGAGAACAAGAGGACTGGAGGACATGGATTGGATGGAGAGAGACGAGTGGAGAAGAAAAATAAAACTTTAGGCACAGAAAGATGTGCAAACATTACAATTCTGTATATAAATAAAAAAAATATATATATATATATTGGTCTTGCTCATTTTCGGTGCCTACTAGATAGGATGTAGGGTGACATGTAGTTATCCAATCGTTAGAGCTAGTTTTAAAATGACTATTTAACTCATGCCCCAAATGGGAATCAATGACCAATCACGTTTCAATGATTTCTGTTTTACAACCAATCAGAGTCGTGTTTCACGAAATATTTATCAGTGTTATGATTACCATATTAAAGAAGGCTCCTCCTTTTTAATATTCTGAACAGGTCTGACCATTATTTTGCAGTGACTGAGGGAACAGTAAAGCCGCCATATTTGAATGTTCAAAATGGCAGAAACAAGATTTGGCTGCGCTTCAAATGAAGATATAGATGAAATACAAATTTGACAATTGTGTTTTAAATAATGATATTACCGAGTTCTTTTTGATAATTCTGTGTTCAATAATTGTGTTTTTAATTAATGATATTACCGGGTTCTTTTTGATAATTTTGTGTTCAATAATTGTGTTTTTAAATAATGATTTTACCGAGTTGTTTACTAAAAAATAAATTAACCTATAATTTTGGTTATAATATACAGTTTGATGTGTTTAATTTTTTCTCCACTAGGATGCATTCTTATAATATTGCGATGATATCTCAAGTTTCCGACGCTAGATGGCAATATATAACAAACATTATATGATCTTGTTGCAGTGGATGGAGAAACGAAACATAACGTTTCTCATTTGTTTTCAAACATTGCCGTTTACATTAAATAAATAAATATTTTAAAGTAACTATATTTAAATAATGATTTGTGAGTAAACAGCTTAATTTTATTCGTTAAATAGTCCTAACAAATGCCACTCTTGATTTACAAATTCTCTAGATAAATTGACTCCTCACTTCGTGAGTCCCAGGTTGAGGAACCAGCTATAACGGCTGGGGGACTCGACATGCTAACCACATGTCACCCCTACACTGGCTGTTGATCATCTACCTCTGTGATTGACACATGTGGATGTGAAGGGCCAGCAGCCGTGGTAGAAGGGCAACCGCTGAAAAGTGGAAAGACCCTCAATCGGCAATCGGAACTTCGTGAGTCGTGTATTTATCGATAATTTGGAAATCACTCGTGGCGTTACTTATGATAAATGAATTCACTAAAAACCCAACGCTCTGCGCAGTACAGACACGCGATATAGTGAAACATTTAACGTTATAAAACTAGCTATAACGATTCGATAACCAGATGTCACCCTTACACTCGCTAAATGATTGTCCGCCTGTATGATTAACACATGTGGATGTGAGGCCAACAGCCGGCTGGTAGGGCAAGGTCCTTCTAGTACTTTCTCGCACTTGACAGAGCCTTAATAAAACATAGATCTGCACACACAGAAAAGGGACAATCTTGTACAAGTCACAGGAGGGGAAAAGTACATTACGATGCGAGGTTGGGAAGTGGTTTTTACAGAATCGAGGAAAATGTTTAAAAACCGAGAGATAGCGAGGTTTTTAATTTCCGAGATTCTGTAAAACACTTCACAAACGTGCGTTGTACATTATTTTTTGCGCGATGGTGTTTTCAAAATAATAAATAACAGTAAAATAATAACATCTTTGTTGGAAATATTTGCGTTCATTGTAAACAATTGACTAACGTTAACAGTGTGGCCAATGTTATAATTATTTTTTTGACATTGAGCAATGCAAGCTTAATATGACATGATAAGAAAAATAAATGCCCGAACGGGATTTGAACCCGGACCTCTGGGTTGGTACCCCAGCGTGCTATCCATTACATCAGCAGGCAAATCCAATTCAAACATTCATCTTTCCTATTATATTCTCCATTATTACTATATGTCCCGAGAACTGGGTCTCCACTGCCACCTAGTAGCTACTATAACAAGTAAGTAAATTAAAGAGAATATTTTTACTTTATAGCAGTGACGCTTTATCGATGTTATAATTAATTTTTATTAATCATCTAGCAAACGGAGAATATATATAATACGAAGACATTTTGGTAAACAGATGAGGACAGAGACAAAACTAAGATTACATAACATCACATCAAAAGCTGCTCTAAAATACGGAAGTGAAATTTGGATTTTAAATAAAAGAAACTCTCATAAACTTCAAGTAAGCCAAATGCGCTTCTTACGATCATTGTTAGGAGTTAATAGACTGGATCACCAAAGGAACACTATTATCAGAGGAAAACTTGGAGTAACAAGTTTAAATGAAGATATACAAAGATACCAACAAGAATGGAAAAATCATCTGAGGAGAATGGCAAGAAATAGACTTCCAAAATTGGCATTCTAATATACCCCAACTGGACATAGGGACCAAGGAAGACCAAAACATCGGTGGAAAGATCAAGACCATCTTACCGTACAGGCCACATGGCCTAAAACGAATTTGTTCATGATGATATATATATATATATATATATATGTATGTAGGAAAGATGAATGTTTGAATTGGATTTGCCTGGTGGTGTAATAGATAGCACGGGGGGTACCAACCCAGAGGTCCGGGCTCAAATCCCGTTCGGGTATTTATTTTTCTTACCATGTCAGTGTGGGCAATGTTTATTAGTTGAAACACAACAGGCCGTGAGACCAGTTTAGTGATAAAATGGCGGAAATTACGTATTTATTGTTTTATATTGTTTCAAATAAAGTTTAGTTCATTTGAAATGCAGTGATTTGTTTCGTATAATGTATATTAACACTACCTTTTGGATATATTTTTGTACATACATTGTACGTAGTATACATAGAGGGCAGTGGTTTTACTTCCCACACGCGTGTTTATAATAATTAATATTACAGTATAGTTATTTTATTACAGTATAGTTATTTAGGTTGGCAACCCCGAAAATGTAGGAAGTTGAACTTTCAATCATGGTTGCCATCTTGTAAGTGCGACACTATCGCGCAAAAATACTTTTAAAGCTTAAACCAGAGATGATGTTAATCTGCTTAAAGATGTGGCCATTATATGTAAAAATACTGTGCACGCGGGACCACTTGTTGTCAAATGGGGCTTATGGGAAAACCACAAGCTCGAAACTTTCTCTCTTTTTGCTACGTCACAAAAAAATTCTTAATTACTTTCACTATCGTTCCAAAAAGAAAAACTTCTACACTCATCTATAGGGCAAGGCAATTAATGATTTTGCATCTTTTTCTTATGAAGGTTGAAACATTGCTTGCATATATGAAAATGTACGGCATTAAAAAAGCAATTCGTTAGGGCATTTTTTTGCATTTTCTTAACTTTTTTAGGGAAAGGTCATTTTGGGCATTTTTTTTACACTTTTCCAGAAGGCTGTGACATTATTTGTATTTGATTTAAGATTTTCATTATAATTCAGTGTTTTTCCTTGTCAATAAAATTTCTTGGAATTAAGTAGATGTTTTGCTAACTACTACCCCTATTTTTCAAGGTATGTGCATAATGAACTTGCCCACTTCTAGGAATTTTATTCAATTTCTTAGAGCTTATGCTAGCTTCTACCCTTATTCTGATTGTTAACTGCAATTCAAAATTGCTGTAAAAGTGCACTGTGTAATTGAAATGGATTTTCTGCAATAAAAGTTACTGTAATGTGTATGTTTTAAGTACTTTTCTTTTAATATTTTGAAGTAAAAAGTAAAGTGATCCCACAACAGGCCCGTAGGCCCTTGGGGTAGTAGGACGTTAAGGCTTCCACTTATTCTAGACAATCGGCACTTTATGTCAGCTGGGTTGTCAGCCCTGCGTGACGGCCGCCTTTACCCCCAGAACAAGCGTCTGGTTCTCATTTACGTTAGAGGCTGAGTCGACCCCAGGGCCATAGTCCCGCCAGAGGGTTCGGGTCAGTTTAAAAATCCTGACCCCAACGGGACTTGAACCCTCGACCCTCCGGCTTGTAGCTCAGTGCCTTAACCACTACGCTACTGCGTGCCCCCCTTTAATATTTTGATGTTAAGTTAAATTTTATGTAATTCAGTAATCAAGTGAGTACTTAATGTAATAAATAGTATTTTTATTGGTAATTCTTAACTTTTTATTTGTCATTTTTTTTATTGGTCATTTTTTGCATTTTTTAGGTCATAAATGCATTTTTTATTTTGCATTTTTTACTAATTTATAGGTCATTAAATGCCTTGCCCTACTCATCTATATTGCTAATTTTTAAGACAAAATATATATTTCATTGGATATATTTTTTAAACAGAATATCTTTCATTGGAAACTGCAGGGAAGCGTGTTTACACACCATGTAAATGACAGAGAAAATGCTGCGATAAGAGCCATAAGCGACATTAAGTCAATAAACAGACTCTCGCTAAAAACAGCCCTACAACTTTTTGAACTTAAAGTTGATCCCGTTGCAACATATGGGTTAGAGAATATATGGGTCCATTTAAAGAAACCGAATCTAGAAAAATTAGAAAAACTAAAAGCCACATACCTAAAAAGGGTGCTCTGTCTCTCCAAATACACGCCCTCACGACTTGTATATGAACTCTCCAGAGAACCATTCTACATAGAAGAGCTGAGGCTAAAGTTCCTGCTACCAGTGACAGGACCTCCTGCAAGAACTCCACGAGAAGAAACGCAAAATATGGGAAGAATACTATATTACTGACGCCATGACAAACCGTGAATGGACTCAGGGAGGATATGAATTGCGCCACACAGTGACCAGACTCGCTGTGCATGGATTTCACCACAAGCTGTGCAGCAACCAGAGCCCGGCCCAGACTGCTTGTGTGCAAGATGTGGCGAACAGTGCGAGAAATATCACGTGTTAAACTGTAGGATGAGGTCAGAATCGTTGTTGAAACTCTGCAGTGACTGGGAACAATCTTCTTTGCACGTTGTGCGCATTTCTTATTTCATTATTGGATACAAAAAAATGAGCTAAAATGCAATTCAGGAAGAATACGTAATGTTAAAAATCTTAAATATTTAGGATCTGTTTTAGATAAAAATGAGAATTCAACTACAGAAATATCAGTTTTCAGTGCGGTCCGTTTCCGATGCCGTACACCCATCCATCGGAAACGGACCACACTGAAAACTGAAAGTGTTTAACAACATAAGAATTAAACCTTGGATGGGTGTACGGCTTCGGAAACGGACCACAGCGAAAACTCTTTGATAATGACATGTGGGATCACGCCGAAACGTCGGAGTCAGTGGCCAGAGGCCGAACTTGAATCCAAGACGCGGAAAACCCAAGAAAACTTTCTTATTCATACTTATATCCGCGAAAATCTGCAATATAACATATATATATATATAGTTTAGTAGTATTAAAAGTACTGAATTGAAAAAAAGAGGTGACAAGTCCACCACTGGAAGCAGGCAGAAAGGCGTGGTGTGAAGTCCCTCATTAGCATAACCTGCTGGTACGTCACCTCAGCATCTGTGCAAAACGCCAGCTCATTACTAAACTTCCCTCACTCCAATTAGCTGCAATACTGCGCGCTCTTCTTGGTTAACCCACTCCTTACGTATATTTTGTTTCTAAAGACAGAAAAGTCATTTTTTATCTCGTTAAAATAATGAGAAAAGGCCTTTTTTCACTTTCAATTAGGATACGGAATGCACGAGAATTAATTTACACGTCCTAAAAATAAATAACCTCTCCACAAACTCACCTCA
Organism: Diploptera punctata; assembly: GCA_030220185.1. NCBI lineage: Eukaryota > Metazoa > Arthropoda > Insecta > Blattodea > Blaberidae > Diploptera > Diploptera punctata. Next base: position 535,510 of record JASPKZ010010684.1, on the reverse strand, counting down.
AGTTTTAATTATATTTGTCACTGTTTTCTAACTTATTATTATTATTATTATTATTATTATTATTATTATTATTATGGATGCGAAACATGGACTCTTACGTTAAGGGAGGAAAGGAGATTACGAGTATTTCAGAATAAAGTTCTTAGAAAAATTGTTGGACCAAAGAGAGATTCATAGACAGGTGAATGGAGAAGACTGCATAACAGTGAATTAAATGGTCTTTATAGGAAGCCAGATATAATAAGAACAGTTAAGTCACGTAGACTGCGATGGCCAGGACATGTGGCACGAATGGGGAATGAAAGACTTGCATGGAAGCTTCTTGTAGGAAAACCAGAGGGAAAATGCCCAGTTGGTAGAACAAGAATGAAGTGGGAGAATAACATTAACTATGATTTGAGGGAAGTAGATTATACAGGGGATGATTGGAAAACATTGGCTCAGGATAGGGATATATGGAGAGCTTATGTCCGCGCGGGCATGAACCTACGGGTTCGATAGTGCCAGTGAGTTAGTTATTATTATTATTATTATTATTATTATTATTATTATTATTATCAAACTTACAGATGGAATAATTAAATAAAGGAACGACTGGAAAGAACATATTGATAGAATGCCAGAAGAAAGATTTCCAAAATTATTGCTAAATTATAAACCGCACGGAAGGATAAATGTTAGACGCCCACACAGAAGATGGTCTGAACAATTTTAACAATTCTAGCTTTCATGAAACCGGAACGAGCCAACAGGCCCTGGATGATGAAGAAGAAGAGAAGAAAAATTAACGTTTTGCTCTGGTTTTGCTACTTAGGGTGGAAGGGATTTCCATGTTCTAGCAAGAGAAACTGTAAAATATTTCGAGTTATAGGTTGTGTGATAAGTAGAGACCGGATGTTAGGGAAAATGCCTACAGATTATTTATTATAGATATTGTAAAAGTGACTTCATATAAGTTCATACCAACGACCCTAGAGTTGTTTTCCATTAAGTTCATTTTGCCTATAAATGCCTATTTCAGCATATAATGCCTATAAATGCCTATTTGCCATTTTTTCTCGAAATTATGGTAGTGTTTAAAATAAATCATTTGAAATAGGGAAACTTCATGACACATATCATTTCATAGAAATTTACAAGTGTCATTTTTATAAATTCTCTTAGAATATTTAAGGACAAGGTTGGCAATAAGCCAATAACCTAGCAGGTAGATGGTTTCCCCCTCAATGCATTCCCGTTAAGCGAAATAGCCCTATGCTATGGCCCAATACTCCGGCTCTAAGGCTTGGAGACAGTTCTATAGTTCAGCTTTGCTTATTTTCAATACAAACATTGCTGAGAGACAAAGAGGGTAGATGGCTCAAGCTTTCTTTCTCTGTCTCACACCTGGTGCAGAATCCTTTAAGTGACTGCCAATATTATTTTTGATGTTGGCAACACTGAATTCAGTCTGTAGTCCTCATTCACAGACAGATGCTTCAAAGACAAAGTGGTATGACAAGTATATGTGGCTTATTTTTTACCTTTAGAACAGTTTTATTTTACGATACCTAAAGAACGGACAAGAGTAAAAGACAAACTGACCAATTTCGTGAAAGAATTTGGTGAGGAAATATTGTTTTGTAAAGTGTGTAAAATCTCAGTGAATTGCTGAAGAAGTGTCATGTTTCGCAACACATACACACTGCAAAATGTAAGTTCCAAAATCATCTCTGATACTTCGTATGCTATTGATAGCATATGTTTATATTCTTTACGGAGGCTGTAAAAATGTATATTGTAGTCCATTTTTTGTAAGAGCCTATTTTGAATTTTAGTGCCTATATTAATGATTTTAGTGCCTTTTTGCCTGCCTATTTTGAATGTTTTAAGTGCCTAACATCCGGGCTCTAGTGATGAGAAGGGATATAAAGGTCACTGTGCTGATGGGATCGGGTATTTAATTTATGTGTATCAGAGAGTCTATACTAAACGATAATAATACTGTTGAAGCAGAGATCAAAACAAGAATATCGCAAGGGAATAAAGCATATTTTGCTAATTTCAATATATTCAAAAGCAAATTAATATAAAAAAATGTTAAATTCAAATTATATACATCAATAATAAGACCAATCATATGTTATGGAGCTGAAACCTGGGTACTAAAAGAAGCAGATAAATTAAGACTATTAAGGTTTGAGAGGAAAATATTTAGAAGAGTGCTAGGTCCAGTAAAGGAAAATAGAACTTGGAGGTTGAGAAGGAATGACGAATTATACCTCAAGAATAATAAAGAAAATATAGTTAGTTTCATCAAATCCAAAAGATTACAATGGTTTGGACATACACTAAGAATGCCAAAGGGAAGATTGCCGAATGATATTTTAAATTGGAAGCCACAAGGAACAAGACCAAGGGGAAGACCCAAGGATCGATGGGAACATGACGTAATTGAAGATTTGAGAGAGATGGGGATTTTTGATTTGAAATCTACTGCACAAGATAGGAAGAACTGGCGTAAACTGGTTGAGAAGGCCAAGACATTCCACTGGAAGTCGTAGAGCCTGACGAAGAAGAAGAAGAAGTATCAGAGAGTCTAGTGAAGCGGCGTGATGTATGAAACGTTCTGATACTGTATTTAAGAGCAAGTGAACTGCCTTGCAGGTGAACGTGAACTACAGTATGTGAACTATTGTTGAAGAAGAAAGAATAAAACTATTTTATTTATTCGCGAAGAGGACGAAGATCCTTCCTGGTTACAAACGACAGCCGCTGTCTTCCAAGAATCGCTGCGAAGCTGACTCAACGGTTGCTCTTAATTTAGTTTGGGTTAAATGTGGAAACCAAGTGACTCATGCGATGTTATTGTCAACCTCAATCTGACAGATCTGCCAAGGTCAATCAATGTCAATGAGGAAACTAGTTCAATTCTTGTTACATTATTTCTGTAGAGTAGATATCACCTCGTTTCGTTCCATCCGAACACTTTAATAACCTCTCTTGGCTCCGTCTTACTGACAGACGTAAATTGCACTCTCTTTCACTACTTTTCAAGCTCCTGAATTCCTACGCTCCTAGTTACCTGGCGTCCAGATTTGAGAAGTTATCCTCTTACCACAATATTGACACAAGATAACAGTCTGCTAACAATCCCTCTTCATAGCACTTCCTCTTATTCTACTTCCTTCACAGTAGCCTCTGCCCGCTCCTGGAATTTCCTTCCTCAAGATATCAGGGGTTGCCGTACACTTTTTTTTTCTCTTATGTCAGTATTTCTTATTTTGTCTAATTTTGAACATCTTGCTGCTCTCCTCAAGAAATCCATTTTCATCGACGTAAGTTTTTGTTGAATTTCCAAACTTCAGCTCCATATGTGACAGTACTTCTCACTATTGAATTATATATTTGTAACTTATTTTTCCTGGTTATATGTCTGTTCCATAAGACTCCATTCATCATTGCTGTTATTGCTCTACCTTTATTTATTTATCTATTTATTCATCATCATTATTATTATCATTATTATTGTTATCATTATTATTATTATCATTATTATTATTATTATCATTATTATTATTATTATCAATATTATTATCATTATTATTATTATTATCATTATTATTATTATCATTATTATTATTATCATTATTATTATTATTATTATTATCATTATCATTATCATTATTATTATTATTATTATTATTATTATTATTATTGTTATTTTTATTATTATCATTATTATTATTATTATCATTATTATTATTATTATCATTATTATCATTATTATTATTATTATTATCATTATCATTATTATTATTATTATTATTATTATTATTATTATTATTATTATTATTATTATTATTATTATTATTATTATTATTATTATTATGTAAATATGAGCAGAAAACTGAATTTGTAACAGTTGAGAGCCAATGGAGAAGTGATGTGTTGCCGGTATTCGAACGCGACTCCCCACGATGGAAAGCACACATTGCACAGAGAGAGGGAGACAGAGAGAGACCAGTTCCCTTTAACCATGAACTTGAACGAATGAACACAACTCACATTCAGTTCACATCGAACTAAACGTAAAGTAACAGTCTTCTAACATCACATCAAACAAATGAACAATATGCATGTCTTCCAAGTCCTTCAACCAAGACGTCTGTCTGTCTGTCTGTCTGTCTGTCTATTTATTTAATACAGTAAAAGTCCCTTATCCGCGGGTTTAGAAATTGCGACACAGTTCCTGTATTCGCGGATCCAGTCGGTGTATTAGAAGGATTAGTGTCCTTTATTGACGCATCGGCAACTTTTTTTTACTGCAGGCACATGTCAAGGCAGCTTTTACACATAGAGCGATTCAAACCAAATGGAAAAAATTAATATGGAGGTAAAACAAACCTTATTGTCACTAATCCTAAGGTTGGTTGTTAAAAGCCACCGCCGCCGTATTTCATGCGTCGCTATGTCCGTTATAAATGTCGCCCTCGCCACGATCGGTGTTTCATTGTTTCAACTTGTCATTCGTTGCAATAATTTTGATAGAATAACACGTGTCTTCTGCTGTGTTGCCAATTTATAATGTCGAGTAAAGTAAAGTAAAGTAAAGTGATCCCACAACAGACCCGGAGGCCCTTGGGGTAGTAGGAGGTTAAGGCTCCCACTTTTTCTAGACAATCGGCACTTTATGTCAGCCGGGTTGTCAGCCCTGCGTGACGGCCGCCTTTACCCCCAGAACAAGCGTCTGGTGCTCATTTCAGTTAGAGGCTGAGTCGACCCCAGGGCCATAGTGCCGCCAGAGGGTTTGGGTCAGTTTAAAAATCCTGACCCCAACGGGACTTGAACCCTCGACCCTCCGGCTTGTAGCTCAGTGCCTTAACCACTACGCTACGGCGTGCCCCCAATGTCGAGTAAAACGAAAGAAAATTAGATCCGAAGCGGAAAAAAGTAGTGTTGCCACTTAAAGTAAAAATAGAAATGTTTGACCGTTTACGTGTTGGTGAGTCGTTTGCGATTGAAATATGTTTTAAAAGCGGCAATACAGGAACAATTCACAAGCTTCTTTAAGTCCTTTCCTAAGCCTGACAATAATTACACTGAGCAACAAAAAATAAACTTTTTTTTGTCTCAGAAAGAAACATATGTGATTATTATAGTATTTTTTCTCCTGAATTCAAATATGATATCGGTTTTCTCCATCACGCAAGCTTTCCGAGAGACAGGAATTTATATTCAAACACTTTAATATTTTCTACATTCGTAACTACACAATATTCGAACATTCGGACTCACGTAGGAAGTAAGAAATGACTATTTTCTGCTATATTTCGCCTGTGGAGCATCCCTCTTGATGGTCCAACAATAATGAGCCAGCACATTAGGATTCCATTTGCCTTGATATCTCTTTTCCATAGCTGAAACCATTTGAGTTAGCTCATTTGGTTTTATTTTACAATGGACAAATGGACGAAAAAACGTTTATTAAAAAAATAATTATTTAAATGCATTCATTGAAATTGAAATAAAGAAAACTGTGGGTGATGGAGAAATTCCGAATACATATTTGAAAACACGATAAAAAACTGCATTAAGTACAACTATTGGTACTCATGAGACAAAAACCATGTTGACCAGTGTTGTTAATACAAATTGTTCAAAATCTCTCATTAATTGATTTTACGTTGACTATTTAACTCATGCCCCAAATGGGAGCCAATGACCAATCACGTTTCAATGATTTCTGTTTTACAACCAATCAGAGTCGTGTTTCACGAAATATTTATCAGTGTTATAATTACCATATTAAAGAAAGCTCCTCCTTTTTAATATTCTGAACAGGTCCGGCCATTATTTTGCAGTGACTGAGCCTGTGAGAAATACGGCTACCAGATTGTATATATAGTGCATGAATATCAACACATATATAAAAACATTTGTAGCAATTGATTATACCACCAAAAAAAGAAACCACTGTTTGCACTTTCTTAAATGTATTTTTTCCCCAGGTAATAATCCAGAAAAATATAATTGTCATATTTACATCATACGACATCAGAAATGAATTAATATACAGTTTGATGTGTTTCATTTTTTCTCCACTAGAGAGCATTCTTACAATATTGTGTTCCTTTGGAAATAAATGATATGATCAGGTTGCAGTGATAAACAAAGGAAGCAGATGAAGCGCACCAATCGTTTCTCATTTGTTTTCAAACATCGCCGTTTACATTAAATATATAAATATTTTAAAATAACTATATTTAAATAACGATTTGTGAGTAAACAGCTTAATTTTATTCGTTAAATAGTCCTAACAAATGCCACCCTTGATTTATCGATAATTTGGAAATCACTCGTGGCGTTACTTATGATAAATTTTATTTTATTTTGGAACCTTGAAACGTATCCCTAAATACTATACAAATTATCATTCCATATTCGCGGCATATTTGTGGAACATATCCCCCGCAAATAAGGAGTTTTTACAGTAATTCTGCCCAAAGGCAGGTCCTTCACTGCAATCTTAGCATTTTCGTGCTATGCTTGCAGCTTTACTAGGGAATTGTAGGTGTGGTAGCTTCCCGTTGCTTTCCACACCGGTGAAGAATGATGATGGCCATATGATTTTGGGGACCGTTTGGGCCTTAAAGTTTTCCTAACATTTGCCTTACAGTTAAGGAAAAACCCCGATAAAAACCTCACCCAGAAAAACTGCCCCGACCGAGGATCAAACTCGGGTCCGCTGTGTGACAAGGCAGCACGCTACCTCGAGACCACCGCGGCCGATTCACCTGAAGTGAAAATTTAAAAATCATTATAGTGGTCACCATTTTCGATGTTTCACAACGAAACTCAGTATATCCCATTAAACTAAATCGAGGTAGGTATTGTGAAAAAATGAGCGAAATTCAATCGTTAAGAAGTGGATATTTATTTGAAATCCGAAATTAAAAACTGACTAGCAACCGCCATGTTTGGTTCGTCTCGGCACATACCATACAATTTAATTAAACTTTAATATTTAATTTATTTAGGCGCAGCAACGCACGCCGGGTATTAGCTGGTTACATTGTAAGAAACAAGAATTTACGTTTAGTACAAACTGGACAGAGGGCGCTGCTCTTGGGAAATTTATAACTCGGTTGAAGACAGGTGACTCATTGCACACGAATTCCTAGAGATTTACAATAAAACGCTATGTTTACATCCTGTAGCTCCACCATAGGTACAACACGCACACACTATTGAGTAACACTAAGAAGTTGGGACTGGAAGTAAATATCAATAAAACTAAATATATGTTCACACATAGAAATACATTATATAATGGAAATGGACAGCTAATGACAAATGAGGGAAATTTTGAGGAAGTGGCTGAATTCAAATACCTAGGAACAATAATCACAAATAGGAATGAGATGCACAAAGAAATTAAACATGGGCTCAATTCTGGAAATGCGTGCTATTATGCTTGCACAGACTCTTGATGTCCCAACTCCTTTCAAAAAACGTTAAACTGAAAATATATAAAACTGTTATTCTACCAGTTATATTATATGGGTGCGAAACATGGACTCTTACTTTAAGGGAGGAAAGGAGATTACGAGTTTTTGAGAATAAAGTTCTTAGGAACATTTTTGGACCAAAGAGAGATGAACAGACAGGTGAATGGAGAATACTACATAACAATGAACTGCATGGTCTTTATAGGAAACCAGATATAATGAGAACAGTTAAGTCTCGTAGACTGCGATGGGCAGGACATGTTGCACGTATGGGGAATGAATGAAGTCCATGGAAGCTTTTTATAGTAAAATCAGAGAAAAACGCACAGATGGTAGATCTATAATGAGGTAGGAGAATAACAATAAAAATATCAAAATCAATAATAATAACAATAGGAATAGCAATATCAATAGCAACAGGAATAACAATAATAATAACAATAGGAATAAAAATAACATCAATAAAATAACAATAGCAATAGCAGTGACAATAGCATAATCAATAGTATTAACAATTATAATAACTATAAGAATAGAAATAGAAATAGCAATAGCAATGTTAATAGCTTTAACAATAACAATAGCAATAGCAGTAACAATATTTGAGAGAAGTAGATTATACAAATGATGATGGGAAAACATTAGCCGAGGAGAGCGGTCATGAACCTACGGGTTCGTTAGTGCTAGTTAGACAATAACACTGCTCAACATGATTTTTGTCTCATGAGTACCAATAGTTGTACTTGATGCAATTTTTTATCGTGTTTTCAAATATGTATTCGGAATTTCTCCATCACCCACAGTTTTTTTATTTCAATTTCAATTAATGGATTTAAATAATTATTTCATAAATAAACCTAGATTTCTTCCCGGAAAATCTTGGCGCAGTGAGCGATGAGCACGGGGAACACTTTCATTGAGAGATTTCAGCTATGGAAAAGAGATATCAAGGCAAATGGAATCCTAATATGCTGGCTGATTATTGTTGGACCATCAAGAGGGATGCTCCACAGGCGAAATATAGCAGAAAATCGTCATTTCTTACTTTCTAGGTGAGTCCGAATGTTCGAATATTGTGTAGTTACGAATGTAGAAAATATTAAAGTGTTTGAAATTATAATAAATGCCTATCTCTCGGAAACCTTGCGTAATGGAGAAAAGCCGATATCATAGTTGATTTCAGGAGAAAAAATACTATCAGAATCACATATTTTTCTTTCTGAGAGAAAACCCGATATCATATTTGAATTCAGGATAAAAAATACTATCAGAATCACATGTTTTTCTTTCTGAGAGAAAAGCCGATATCATATTTGCCTTCAGGAGAAAAATACTATCAGAATCACATATTTTTCTTTCTGAGAGAAAAACCGATATCATATTTGAATTCAGGAGAAAAAATACTATCAGAATCACATATTTTTCTTTCTGAGAGAAACCCCGATATCATATTTGCCTTCAGGAGAAAAATACTATCAGAATCACATATTTTTCTTTCTGAGAGAAAAACCGATATCATATTTGAATTCAGGAGAAAAAATACTATCAGAATCACATATTTTTCTTTCTGAGAGAAACCCCGATATCATATTTGAATTCAGGAGAAAAAATACTATCAGAATCACATATTTTTCTTTCTGGGACAAAAACAGATATCATATTTGTTTCTGGAGAAAAAATACTATCAGAATCACATATTTGAATGTTTGGTGTGTTATGTCCTCCAAGGTAAGTACAGGTATATTTTGGTAGTGTTGATATTTTGGATGTTGCAGCACCGGTTGGGTTGACAACGCAGAGTGTGGCGCCTTCCTCCTCCCACTCCGGAGCCTTGACCCGTGGGAGCTCTTTATATGGACAAGAGGTGATACTATAAAACAGCTGCTGCAGGCGAGAAGACACCACTGGGTACTTTATTACCTGGTCGTGCGATATTACACCTGACACATCTAATTTGTTACAAAAACTTCTCTTACGCAGAATCTGTAAAAACTGCTCATCTAGTAGCCATCTTAAAAATAAATGCAAACCCTAACTTTCATGAAATATGTTTTAGATTCCAGGTTGATCCACATTTGTATTTTTATATAATAATAATAATAATAATAATAATAATAATAATAATAATAACTCACTGGCACTATCGAACCCGTAGGTTAATAGTCGCACGGACATAAGCATTCCATACATCCCTATCCTGAGAAAAAAATTCCAATCATTTCCTGTATAATTTACTTGCTCAAATCATGGTTAATGTTATTCTCCCACCTCATTCATGACCTACCTACTGGTCGCTTTCCTTCTGGTTTTCCTATAAGAAGTTTCTATGCATCTCTTTCATTCCCCACATGTGGCACATGTCCTGCCCATCACAGTCTACAAGACTTAACTGTTCTTATTATATCTGGTTTACTATAAAGATCATGTAGCTCACTGTTATGTAGTCTTCTCCATTCGCCTATCTGTTCCTCTCTCTTTGGTCCAAACATTTTCCTGAGAACTTTATTCTCAAATACTCGTAATCTCCTTTCCTCCCTTAAAGTAAGAGTCCATGTTTCGCACCCATATAATATAACTGGTAGAATAATAGTTTTATATATTTTCAGTTTAATGATTTTTAGAGAAGTTGGGACAACAAGAGTCCCTGTATTACATAATACCATGCGTTTCCAGAATTTAGCCTATGATACAATGCGGTCTATGAGGATAAATCCGCCACGGCAATAATAATAAGGATGATTCCGCCACTGGCAATAATGATGATGAATCCGCCAATGGAAAAAAAAATGTTTCCGCCACTGGTAACAATGAGGATGAATCCGTCACTGGCAACAGTAAGAATGAATCCGCCACTGGCAACAATAAGGATGAATCCACCACTGGCAACAACAAGGATGAGTCCGCTACTAGCATCAATAAGAATGAATCCGCCACTGGCAACTGTAGGGATGGATCCGCCACTGGCAAAAATAAGGGAAAATCTGCCACTGGCATCAGTAAGGAATAATCCGCCACTGGCAATAAGAATGAATCCGCCACTGGCAACAATAAGGGTGAATCCGCCACTGGCAACAATTAGGATGATTCCGTCACTTTAAACAATAAGGATGAATCCGCCACTGGCAACAATTAGGATGATTCCGTCACTTTAAACAATAAGGATGAATTCGCCAATGGCAACATTAGGGATGAGTCCGCCACTGGCAACAATAAGGTTGAATCCGCCACTGTCAACAATAATGTTGAATCCGCCACTGACTACAATAAGGTTGAATCCGCCAGTGGCAACAATAATGAGAATCCGCCACTGTTAACAATAATGATGAATCCGCCACTGTCAACAAGAAGGGTGAATCCGCCACTGGCAACAAACTTTAATATAGGTGTTCTGGAAAACAAGTGTTGGTGCAGATATCGGATTGTTGGCATTCTTGTCACGTGTGTTCTTGTCACACCGACCAATTCCTTCCTTATAGATTCTGCGAGCGCTCAGAAAGGCAAATATCACCCCCTATTCTTTTATTGAAAGAATGTCACACAAACTCTTGGGAATTGTAAGCTGTGCCAGTGCTCCTGTAAAAATGTACCACGTGCTTGTTTTAAACCAAGAAGTCCTCCGGGAGGGACTTTAAAACCGAGCATGAAAAATTTCTGGCTTAAGCCTAAATTATAGCATCTGACAAGGGAACTGTCAGCCATTCCATTCCGAAACCTACCTTCAAGTTTTTTTTTTTTTTTTTTTTTTTTTTTCCAGAGTAGCGTTGTGACGTAACAAGAAATGTTTAAAAACATATCTGCCGTTTTTTACTGCATAATTTTTTTACAGGTATTTAAAACCAAACTAGGAAGAAGTCTTATGACGTTATGACTTTTAAAGTTTCAAAGTGTGATTTAGAGTGAAATGGGGGGAAATTGATCACTTCAGCAATTGGTCAAATATTATTCGTAAAAAGGAATCGAAAAAATGAGAATTATTTACTGTTCTATTACTTAGGTATACATGCAAAATACAAATATAGGCCTACTACAAACTAACATGCAAAAAATATATTCTAGTATCTGGGTTCGATCGGAGTTCCCCCGATACTTGGGTAATTCCGATCACCTTATTGAAAACTAAAGAAAAGCTGAAATACACAAAAGTGTAAAAGTTAGTGTCTCTGTGAACAAAAATCACACACTTAATAATTTGCAGTGTCATATTCACTGTGTTCTGCAGAACATGAAATGCTCATATACCGGCCTACACACAACACATCAGGCGCTTAAATGCATTGTTTAAATGTCAATAATGACTATTTAACTCATGACCCAAATGTGAGTCTATGACCAATCACGTTTCCATGATTTCTGTTTTACAACCAATCACAGTCGTGTTTCACCAAATATTTATCAATATTAAATTTACCATATTAAAGAACGCTCCTCCTTTTTAATATTCTGAACAGGTCTGACCATTATTTTACAGTGACTGACTCTGTAAGAAATACGGCTACCAGATTGTATATATAGTGCATGGATGTCAACACATAGCGCTTGCAGGAGTTAATATAAAAACATTTGGAGCAATTGATTATACCACCAAAAAAGAAACCACTGTTTGCACTTTCTTAAATGTATTTCTTCCCAGGTAATAATCCAGAAAAATATAATTGTCATATTTACATCATACGACATCAGAAATGAATTAATATACAGTGTGATGTGTTTCATTTTTTCTCCACTAGAGAGCATTCTTACAATATTGCGTTCCTTTGGCATTAAATAGTATGATCTGGTTGCAGTGATGAACAAAAGAAGAGATGAAGCGTACCAATCGTTTTCTCATTTGTTTTCAAACATCGCCGTTTATATTAAATATATAAATATTTTAAAATAACTATAGTTAAATAATGATTTGTGAGTAAACAGCTTAATTTTATTCGTTAAATAGTCCTAACAATGCCACTCTTGATTTCCAAATTCTCTACATAAATTCACTCCTCACGAAGTGGAAATCACTCGTGGCATTACTTATGATAATTGAATTGTATGGTATACGCTGAGACGAACCAAACATGGCAGTTGCTAGTCAGTTCTTAATTTCGGATTTCAATAAACCTCCATTTCTAATTGTCAGATTTCGCTCATTTTTGCTTAATACCTACCTCGGTTTATTTCAATGGGATATATTGGGTTTCGTTGTGAAACATCGAAAATTGTGACCGCTAGGGCGATTTTTAAATTTTCACTTAAGCTGAAATCCTACACCTAATGGTTTTAGAGGATCCAATTGTGGATCTAAACCATACAGGGATCCACTCAAAGGCACACACAAATTTTCATCGAATTTGATTCAGTCGTATAAGCATTTTTTTAAATTTCTGATTCCAAGTAAACCCCCACTTCTAACGGTCGGATTTTTGGATAAGAAATACGTCGGTTTATTTTAATACGATATTCCGAGTTTTGTTGTGAAACATCGAAAATTGCGACCGCTAGAGCGATTTTTAAATTTTCGTTTGAGGTGAACTCCTACACCTAATGATTTTAGAACATAATAGATAACGGATAAACACTCGCTACATCTAAAACTCTGTATATACAAATTTTCACGAAGATCGGTTGAACGACACACAGGCATACATTCATTTTTATATAGGCCTACTTAGAACTCCACTTATTCAATTTAAAATAATGAATTTAATGTATTTGTTGGCACACGTTTGCCTAATACCAATAACTGTTTAGCTAAACTAATCTTGATGCAAAGAAAAATGTCATTCCAACATTTAGAATGAGAGGTGCGACAAACGGTCACAGACAAGTTGAGAAGCGTTACAACAAAAATAAATGTATATTGCAGACTGTGTTAGTTGGCAGAGAATCTAGCTGGCCGAGAAGTGACAAATGAATTCACCAGGCGGCGGTAGGTCTTTGTTCTCATTTGTATCGCCTTCAACAAGCTCAACTTCCCACGGAATTCAATGGTTTTCACATCTGAACTATAGCCTGTCCGGTACTTCATCGATGAACTATTGCTGCGTATATTTTAGTTCCTTTTTGGTGAACGATCTGATACATTGTTTAATTACTTTTTGTTTTCTCGACGATTCGATTGTTTACGGATTTTCAACATGGACGGCGCATTACCAAACAATAATGCAATTTTTACACGCTTTATATTAGCTTGACCTGTATCTATCTATGTAACGGAATCTTTCAACGCGATTTTCACCCACTTAAAATCATTGGATCTACTTGAAACTTTGTATACTTGTAAAGGACCCGTGACAATACAATAATTTGATTTTTTTCTTAAAATCCTGGCCAGAATCATCAGAAAATCAAAAAAAAAGTGTGTGTAATTATGAAGCGGAATCTTTGAACACGATTTTCACCCACTCAGAATCATTGGATCGACTTGAAACTTTGTATACTTGTAAAGGACCAATGACAAAACATTAATTTCATATTTTTATTCTAAAATCCTGTCCAGAATCAGCAGAAAAACAAAATAATAAAAACCCGTATAATAGGTTGCGGACTTACCAACTTCTTACTCAATCGTTGTAAGAGCTCAGTTGGTAGAGCGGTGGACTGTAGTGGTATAAATTTCAGTAATCCATAGGTCGGTGGTTCAAATCCGGGCCGGAGGACTTTTTTAGAAGAGTATTACTTTTAGCTCATACTACAATAGTATCGAATTTAAAGATATTCATATTTTATCTTATTCTGTAAAATATTAAAACTAAAAAATAAAAAAATAGTTTAAAACAACTAAAACAACACGCTTTATTAGAAAACCGAACTAAAAAATGTAAAATAATTGTAATATCCAATACGCTTGGGATAAAATTAAAGTGGTCAACAAAAAAATCATCTCCAACACATCTAGAATAAAACTAGGGTTATCTACAAAAATTAATTTTGATGGTAAAATATTTTCTTTTTTTGTTGATAACTCTAGTTTTATTCTAGATGTGTTGAAGATGATTTTTTGTTGACCACTTAATTTTAACCCAAGCGTGTTGGAAATTAAAATCATTTTTCATTTTTTAGTTCGGTTTTCTAATAAAGCGTGTTGTTTTAGTTTTTTAAAACTATTATTTATTTAGACGAATTCGAAAAGAGCAGCGAGTTATTAAACCTAATTTTGTAACGTGTTGTCTACAATATTTTATTTCAAATTTATTTCAACAAACTTACAAACTAAACTTGGTATCACGTCACTAAGAATATCTTAATTTTATGTACTATTAATAAAATGTTTAAAGTGATAACTGTCGGTTATTCACTGGCTGTGTTCGCACTAATTATATTTCTGAGGCCCGGAGAATGATACGTTTGATGTCTCCTTCTTTAACATGGATTGCTCCGTCAATTGTCCACACATTTGTTACACACACACCATATTTGGAGATGCATTCTTTTAATAGCTTATACCTCATTTGAGTTAAGTCTTCCCTAATTGTTATACCACTCCCTTTCAGCTGATTTTTGTTCTGGAAAACCTCTCTCCTTTTCCGATAGCTTACGAATTTGACGATAACCGGCCGTGGCCGGTCCGCCTTTCTCCCCACACGATGACTCCTATCAATATCACATGTTTCTAATTTAATACCTATTTTAGACGCCACATCGATGGCTATTTTATCTAGTTCAGAATATTTGGTATATTAATGAAATTTATTTATTATGGAAACGATGTGTTTAGAGAAAGAGTAATGTGGGCTTTGGGGGGAAAAACACGATAAATCAACAAACATTGTTGTTATATTCTCTGCATTTTGTGGCGCTAGTTTCATGTGTGAATTTAAAGTAAAAATGAGCGGAGAAGGTGATTTTCACGGTTCATCAGGAAACATTTTAAAAGCAGTCCAAGATGCAACTGTTAATATACTTCCAGAAAAATCAAGGAAGGTTTATTTGTGTAGTTATACCGAATCATAATTAAAGTGTATTTTACGTTTTGTTGAACCTGAATTTTATGTCACATCCGGCCGCGGTGGACTAGTGTTTATGTTCCTTGTCTCTAGTACCGAGGGACGCGAGTTCAAACCCGGACGTGATCGATGGATTTTTACGATGGAAAATTGCAAGAGACAAGTCCTCTGATAGGGACTTTAAGCCGTGGGGTCCCAAGTGTGAAGATTTTCAGGCTCGTAAAGAACCCCAAATCTGAATAAAAAGGTATCTGTGCAAATTTAATCAACCTTCATCCATCAAAGTAATACATTAGTTGACTATAAGGTGTCTCATTGAGGCGATGTGCTAACCACATGCCATTCATTGACATCTAGAGATTAGCTAATGTTTCGAAATGAGAACAATCTCAATAGGTTAATTCTTTCGGCACTTGCTAAAAATGAAACAGGCACTAAATAAGTATACATATATATAGGCCTATATGACAGATATAGCAGGATTTTAATATCATAATAAATATGAAAGTTAAAGTTAATGATTTTATATTTTAAAATTCTTTTAATATTTAAATATAACTTAAATAAAGAAAAAACATCTAAATAATTAATTGTTGTTCATTGTTGAATAAAAATGTCTCAGAAACAATTAAAGAAATTGTTTTAAGTCATTGTTGTCAAAATAATATAGCTTTCTGTTATAACTGAAATAAGAACACCTGCTTAACTTCATATTTTTAAATAAAAGTATACTAAATTCTGATTGGATGTTAAAACAATTAACTTTTTGATTTAACAAATCAAATTTAAACCTGGTATTTAATGGACCATTAACCAATAGAATTTAAATATAAAATCACGTGATGTAATAATGTTCTTTAAAATTATAACAGAATTACACTAGTCATTCAGCATATAACTTTCATCAATGATAGAAGCAATAACAACTCTCCTGATAAAATGTGATATTTAATACCAGAAGAATAGTTGATTCAAGAAAAGAAAAGAAAATAATTTAATTTTAATTGACGGTGAAGAATAATACCACCTATATTTACTTGATCTGCTGGGAAATTAAATAGTAAATAAATTTACAACTATTTCTACAAGAATCAGTTATTAGTGATTTTTAAAGTGTCTTCCTATCTTGTGTACCAACTTCCGACCTTGAGAAGAGAATCCAGACTCTACCAAAAATTAAACCCAACCTGAAACATTAATTCTTTTTGGGACACTAATCCTTCAAAATGTTACTATAACATCGGGTATGAAGAGAGTTAGCTGCTCTCAAAAACATTGCCACAATATGGGAAAAGAATTACTTCTTCACGGAGATGGACTTCTGGAGGAGGGTTTCTAGAAATTCAAGAGTCAAAATTATAACACTAAAATCAGAGAAATAATGGATGTTAAAAAATATGTATTGAAGAAAGAAGATTGAAATGGTTTGGTCACGTAAAGAGGACAGGATACCTAAGGTGATATTAACTTTTGAAGCGGAGGGCAACAGAAGAAAGGTGAGACCAAAAGAACAGTGGGTTCAAGGAGTGCACAGGAGTATGGTGTCATGAGGATTAACAGAGAGTGATGCAGAGAATAGGAATGTATGGAGGAGTGAAATTTACAATGGGTTGTAGAAAAACTACTGTATTGTAGAGAAATTAATAATCGATCCATCCATAGTAATTCTGCCCGAGAGCAGGTCTTTCACTGCAATCATAGCATTTTCATGCTATGCTTTGCAGCTTTACTAGGGAATTGTAGGTGTGGTAGCTTCCCGTTGCTTTCCACACCGTTGAAGGATGATGATGATGATGACCATATGATTTCGGGGACCGTTTGGGCCTTAAAGTTTTCCTGATATTTGTCTTGCAGGCGAGGAAAAACCCCGATAAAAATGTCACCCAGAAAATCTGTCCCAACTGGGGATCGAACCCGGGCCCGCTACGTTACAACGTATCACGCTATCTCCAGACCACAGCGGTGGACATAATAAAAAAAAAGAGAATATACATATGTATTTTTATTTATTTATTGATTCTCCTTTCGTAATGTGACTCATTTCTATTCAGACTCTTGATTTAATCTGAAACCAATCTAAGTCCACATTCTTGTTTATTTCTCTTGTAGCCCCCGGGCGCTTTCTAAAATTCACTTTGTCCAGTTTCCACCATTCCTGCTCTCTGTGCCATTTCCAACCAATACCGAACACTCTTTTGTTTCTGAGCTATATTTCCATCTTAACCCTTACATTGATAGCATACCCTATAGGACACATTAATTGGTTCATTTATTTATTTAATATCTATAATAAAACAGAAGAAAACGAACGAGTAAAAATTACTCAATTTTGTATCGAATTGTCATAGGACATAAGAAATGAATTAATATACAGTTTGATGTGTTTCATTTTTTCTCCACAAGAGTGCATTCTTACAATATTGCGTTCCTTTAGCAATAAATAGTATGATCTGGTTGCAGTGATGAACAAAAGAAGCAAATGAAGCATACCAATCGTTTCTCATTTGTTTTCAAACATCGCCGTTTACATTAAATATATAAATATTTTTAAATAACTATATTTAAAAAAGTGATTTGTGAGTAAACAGCTTAATTTTATTCGTTAAATAGTCCTAACAAATGCCACTCTTGATTTCCAAATTCTCTAGATAAATTGAAAATCACTCGTAACATTACTTATCATAAAAATGTTACTTTTTATTTTTCTACACGAGTAACTTTCCTTAATAGCAGTAAAAAGAAGGGTTTTCATAAATATTTTTAGAAAGTTGTTCAACACAAAGCGACCCTTATTATGTTTCACAAACCGCGTTTAAATGTTTCACCAGAACAGCACAAATAAACAAGATGGCGTCATAACGTCTCAATTACAACGTCATAAAATTATACATTGTTTAAGTATCGTCATCAGATACTTCATGTAATGCAAGTTGTGTACAATTAGGGTCAACGCAACTGTGATGTCACCAAACTGCATCAAAATGCTAACAATAGCATTGTGCCGGAATTTAAAACAGCATTTCCTGATTACACACAGAATAAAATGAAAAAGTATTTCGTATAGGAAGGGGGGGGCACGCCTTAGCGTAGTGGTTAAGACACTACGCTACAAACCGGAAGGTCGAGGGTTCAAGTCCCGGTGAAATCAGGATTTTTAAACTGACCCAAACCTTCTGGTCGGCAGTATGACCCTGGGATCGACTCAGCCTCTAACGGAAATGAGTACCAGACGATTGTTGTGGGGTAAAGGCGGCCATCACGCAGGGCTGACATCAAGTGCTGATTGTCTAGAAAATGTGGGAGCCTTAACCTGCCACTACCCCAAGGGCCTCCTGAGGCCTGTAGTGGGAATACTTTACTTTACGTATAGGAATTGCGTAAAGTAAGCGATTTCCTCTTAAACTAAAAATATATAAAACTATTATTCTACCAGTTATATTATATGGACGCGAAACATGGACTGTTACTTTAAGGGAGGAAAGGAGATTACGAGTATTTGAGAATAAAGTTCTTAGCAAAATTTTAGGACCAAAAACAGATGAAGAGAAAGGCGAATGGAGAAGACTACATAACAATGAACTACGTGGTCTTTATAGGAAGCCAGATATAATAAGAACAGTTAAGTCTCGTAGATTGCGATGGGCAGGACATGTGGCACGAATGGGGAATGAAAGACGTGCATGGAAGCTTCTTGTAGGAAAACCAGAGGGAAAACGCCCAGTTGGTAGACCAAGAATGAGGTGGGAGAATAACATTAACTTTGATTTGAGGGAAGTAGATTATACAGGGAATGATTGGAAAACATTAGCTCAGGATAGGAATGTATGGAGACCTTATGTGTGCGCGGCCATGAACCTACGGGTTCGATAGTCCCAGTGACTAAGTAAGGAAGGTATTTGAATTCAGCCACTTCAAAATTACCCTCATTTGTCATTAACTGTGCATTTACATTATATAATGTATTTCTTCTTCTTCTTCTTCTTAAACTTAATTTGTAGGATTTTCATCCTGTTTATTTCCAAAATCATTCCTCGGAGGAAGACGTATTGGATGTGCATTCACTGTCTATCCATCTCTTGGCTGGTCTTCCTCTTGTTCTTCTCCCGTCCATTGGTCTATCTTCTTTAGCTCTTTTTGCAAGTCGGTTGTCTTCCATTCTTTCTATATGACCCTTCCAATATTTTCGTCTATCTATAATAAATTTGGTTATGTCTTGAATATGGCATTTGTCCCTAATTTCTGTGTTGTGTATTTTATCAAATAATGTTTTCCCCTGAATAGTTCTTAAGATCTTCATTTCACATGTGCTTATTATTTGTTTTGTTTTGTTGTATCAGCCCTAGTTTCTGCTCCATATACGATAACTGGTCGAACTATCGTTTTGTATATGAGGGGTTTGCTTTCTATTGACATATGTTTGTTGCGCCAAATTAAATCTTTCATATACCCTGATATTTGTGCTGCTTTATCAGCTTGTTTCTTTACTTCTTTTATTATTTTCTTAGTGTTTGTTATTAATACACCATACTTACTTACTGGCACTATCGAACCCGTAGGTTCATGGCCGCGCGGACATAAGCTCTCCATACATCCCTATCCTGAGCTAATACTTTCCAATCATTCCCAGTATAATCTACTTCCTTCAAATCATAGTTAATGTTATTCTCCCATCTCATTCTTGGTCTACCAACTGGCCGTTTTCCCTATGGTTTTCCTACAAGAAGCTTCCATGCACGTCTTTCATTCCCCATACGCGCAACATGTCCTGCCCATCGCAGTCTACGAGACTTAACTGTTCTTATTATATCTGGCTTCCTATAAAGGCCATGTAGTTCATTGTTATGTAGTCTTCTCCATTCACCTGTCTGTTCATCTCTCTTTGGTCCAAAAATTTTCCTAAGTACTTTATTCTCAAATACCCGTAATCTCCTTTCCTCCCTTAAAGTAAGAGTCCATGTTTCGCATCGTTATTAATACACCTAAATAATTAGATTCTGATACTTGTTTTATAATTTATCTTTCCGCTTCTAATTTGCGTCTTACTGGTTCTTTTGATATTGTTAAGGTATTTCTATGTGTGAACATATATTTAGTTTTATTGGTATTTATTCCTGCCCCAATTTCTTAGTGCTACTCAATAGAGTGTGCGTTTTGGCCTTTCATAAAACTTTCTTACCGGGAAAAGAGAAAAAAAAAATAGCACAAAAATATTCATTCATCTGTTCCAAGACTGTTATACTTAAATCCAGTCCATTCTAAACTGCACGCTAATTCATTGAGAAGTTCGCATTTTATTCCGTTAAAAAATAAACTAACAAAATTAAGTGTCTCGTGGCAAGCAATTCACAGGTCGGTGTGAGCTGCACGCTGCATTCCCAGAACAATACGGTTTTTGATGCAAGATACGTACAACAGCCAAAATTCAGAGAATTTTAGTCGCGCAGTTTGCAGGTCACAAACTTTACTACTTTTTTTTTTGTAGTGGAATTTGAATAACTGCGAATACATTAATGAAGTGTTAAAACGCGATAACTGTTTCTTCTAACTGCTACAAAGAGCAGCATTCTACATTCTTAACAGTAGCAGTAACATCATGACTCATCTGCAGGGAAAGGATTTTAAGGGGGTGGTGGGTGAAATTTCTATTTTCTACATTTTTTAAGCTACCTGATTGTTTGTACACGTCATAATAGGTAATAGTATATTGAAGTTTCATCCTCCCAGGTTGCGAAATATCACACACAGCAGAAACAGATATAAATAACAAACTAAATAAGTTTAATTATATAACAGGAACACTAAAAAGAACTTTGAAAAATAAATCCAGAAAGACTCTATAATGAAATTATACAAGACAATGGCAGTGCCTATTATTACTTATGGATCCGAAACATGAACAGTGACAACACAACAATCTGCCAGAATACAAGCTGCTGAAATGAGATTCCTCATACCAATAGCAGGATATCAAAGAACAGACAAAAAACTTAACACAGAAATAAGACAACTAAAAATAGAGGAATTAAATACAATAGAGAAATACAGAACAAACTGGAAAGAACACTTGGCAAGGATGACTGAGAATAGAATACCAAAAGCAGCATACAGCTATTCACCACGAGGAAGAAGAAGTTTGGGAAGACCAAGGAAAAGATGGAAAGAGCAGGAATTGGAGCCAGAACAGGCTAGTAAATAACCCTAAACCGTGAAGAAGAAGAAGAAGAAGAGTTATTGAAGAAAATCCATTTAAAAATTTGCATATTTACTTACTTACTCACTGGCACTATCGAACCCGTAGGTTCATGGCAGTGCGGACATAAGTTCTCCATACATCCATATCCTGAGCTAATGTTTTCCAATCATTCCCTATATAATCTACTTCCTTCAAATCATAGTTAATGCTGTTCTCCCACCTCATTCTTGGTCTACCAACTTGGCGTTTTCCTACAAGAAGCTTCCATTGAAGTCTTTCATTCCCCATACGTGCAAACATGTCCTGCCCATCGCAGTCTACGAGACTTAACTGTTCTTATTAAAAAAAATTGCATATTAAAATTTTTAATGAGTCCCATAATTTTTTAGTAATTTTTTTAATTTTTTTCTACACGACCACTGACGTATTTAGAACAACACTGTGCATTGACTTTTCTATATCATTGTAATAAAGGAAGAAATATATATATACATCCTCTGCATATGAAAATGTTTTTTTAATGACTTCACATAGTTTATTTTTTATTTAAAAATCTATCAACGTAGTTTCAAAATCCATGCGTAGAAATATCAGCCATAGTGTGTGGGACACGCAGTTAAAATTTTGTGCTTCTATCATTAAATTTGTGAATGCTATTTTGATTTTAATGTATTGAAATGCAATGAAAATAAAAGTGTGGAAAAGCCAATTTGAAAGTTTGCATGCAGTTAAATTAGAATGTAGCGCCCTCCTACAGTCATTAGGGAGACTTACAAGCGCCACAGGACACTCAAACTTCGCCAACTTATACTCTAAGGTACGTAGCATTTTTTAATACAAAAACAAAAAATGCTAAATTTGACCGAAAATGGCTTAAATTTCACCCATAACCTCCCTTAAGGTGCAAATTTTGTATGGTAGCGAAGTATGGACGTTGAAACAGAAGGATATACAGAGACTTAGATCTGCTGAAATGAGATACCTTCGGAGGACTGCAGGATACACACTACTAGATCACAAAAAAAATGAAGACATCTTAGAAGAATTACACATGGAACCTTTAGAAAACAAAATTTCAAGTCAAGATGGATGCAACATGTTCATCGAATGGAAGATCACAGGATACCCAAACAAATGTTAAGATATCAACCTGCAGGAAGAAGAAGACCAGGATGTCCACTAAAAAATATTTTTGGAGGCCGAAACAGGCCAACAAACTAACTAACTCACTGCAGTATCAAACCCATAGGTTCATGGCCGCCCTATCCTGAGCCAATGTTTTCCAATCATACCTGTATAATCTGCTTCCCTAAATCATAGTTAATATTATTCTCTCACTTCATTCTTGGTCTACCAACTGGGCGTTTTCTCTCTGGTTTTCCTACAAGAACCTTCCATGCACGTCTTTCATTCCCCATTCTTGCTACATGTCCTGCCCATCGCAGTCTACGAGACTTAACTGTTCTTATTATATCTGGCTTGCTATAAAGACCATGTAGTTCATTGTTATGCAGTCTTCTCCATTCACCTGTCTGTTCATCTCTCTTTGGTCCAAAATTTTTCCTAAGAACTCTATTCTCAAATACTCGTAATCTCCTTTCCTCCCTTAAAGTAAGAGTCCATGTTTCACACCCATATAATATAACTGGTAGAATAATAGTTTTATATATTTTCAGTTTAACGTTTTTTTAAAGAAGTTCGGATGTCAAGAGTGAAACAGGTCAACAAATGGCCTAAATTTGTGAATGGAATTTGATATTGATGATGAAGTTTGTTAAAAAATCATTTTTTTAAAATATTTTTTATGCCCCCAGTTTTTGTTCTTGTACATTCCTGGTGTACTCTTCTGGCAATGGCGTAATTGTAACCCACTTCTGAGATTGGGGCGCCTGGAAGGCGGGGTTACGTTCCCCGATGATATGATGGGTGATGATGATGATAATGGTGCGCCAGGAGAGTCCCTAATCCTAAGCTTAATCCAAGATGAATATGAATGATGATGATTGCGATGGCCATATGATTTCGGGGACCGTTTGGGCCTTAAAGTTTTCCTGACATTTGTCTTACAGGTGAGGAAAAACCCTGATAAAAACCTTACCCAGAAAAACTGTCTCGACCGGGGATCGAATCCGGACCGTCTGCGTGACAAGACACCACGCTACCTCGACACCACAACGGTGGACTTTCTAAAAATCTCATAAACCAGGTATTTAAAATGAATAATTTGTTTACATGAAGACAATAATGATGATGATATATCCATCCATAGTAATTCTGCCCGAGGGCAGGTCTTTCACTACAATCATAGCATTTTCATGCTATACTTTGCAGCTTTACTAGGGAATTGTAGGTGTGGTAGCTCCCCATTGCTTTCCGCACCGGTGAAGGATGATGATGATGGCCATATGATTTCGGGGACCGTTTGGGCCTTAACGTTTTCCTGGCATTTGTCTTACAGGTGAGGAAAAACCCCGATGAAAACCTCACCCAGAAAAACTGCCCCGACCGGGGATCGAACCCGGGCCCGCTGCGTGACAAAGCAGCACGCTACCTCGAGACCACAGCGGTGGACACGTGATGATATAAATGAAATAAAAAACTAGGCCTAAGTTTATAAGTTTTGTTCGAATTTTAAAACATTTGAGTTGACAAAAGAGCGTTATGGAGAGAATGTGACGCGATGGCGCTGAAGAAATTGGTCACGTTATAGCGGGCGACATTTAAATTTGATACAGGGTTGTAACTCCGCTCGAGTTCCGAACAGAATGGGCTATAAAACCTCACAAACTGCACGTGTTCTGTCATTTGTAGCGACACAAAGCGTTGGTCCAAGATTCTCAACTGTGAAGACAGGTAAAATACTATAATAGAAAAATACCAGCTAATACCCGGCGTGCGTTGCTGCGCCTAAATAAATAAAATATTAAAGTTTAATTAAATTGTATGGTACACGCCGAGACGAACCAAACATGGCGGTTGCTAGTCAATTTTTAATCTCGGATTTCAGGCAAACATCCACTTCTAATTGTCAGATTTCGCTCGTTTTTGGACAATACCTCCCTCCGTTTATTTTATTATGATATACTGAGTTTCGTTGTGAAACATCGAAAATTGTGACCGCTAGAGATATTTTTAATTTTGACTTCAGGTGAACTCCTACACCTAATAGTTTTACAGGATCTAATTGTGAATTTGAATCATCCAGGACCCACTCACACACATAAAAAATTGCATCAAAATCGGTCCAGTCGTTTAGGAGAAGTTCAGTGACAAACACACGTACAGAAGAATGATATATATATATAACTAACTGGCACTATCGAACCTATAGATTCATGGCCGCGCGGACATAAGCTCTCCATACATCCCTATCCTGAGCTGATGTTTTCCAACCACTCCCTGTATAATCTACTTCCTCAAATCATAGTTAATGTTATTCTCCCAGCTCATTCTAGACCTGTCTACTGGGCATTACTGTGCTTTTTCTACAAGGAGTCTCCATGCCCTTATTTCATTCCCTATTCGTGTCACACGTCCTTTCATCGTAGTCTACGAGACTTAACTGTTGTTATTATATCTGGTCTCCTATAAAAATAATTTAGTTATATGTATATATATATATATATATATGTGTGTGTGTGTGTGTGTGTGTGTGTGTGTGTGTGTTGTGTAGTCTTCTCCATTCACCTGTCTGTTCATCTCTCTTTGGTCCAAAAATGTTCCTAAGAACTTTATTCTCAAATACTCGTAATCTCCTTTCCCATCTTAAAGTCCATGTTTCGCATCCATATAATATAACTGGTAGAATGGCAGTTTTACATATTTTCAGCTTAACGTTTTTTGAAAGGAGTTGGGACATCAAGAGTCTCTGTAATACATAATAGCACACATTTCCAGAATTGAGCCTATGTTTAATTTCTTTGTGCATCTCATTCCTGTTTGTGATTATTGTTCCTAGATATAATAAGAACAGTTAAGTCCCGTAGACTGCGATGGGCAGGACATGTTGCACGTATGGGGAATGAAAGATGTGCATGGAAACTTCTTGTAGGAAAGCCAGAAGGAAAACGCCCAGTTGGTAGACCAAGAATGAGGTGGGAGAACAACATTAACTATGATTTGAGGGAAGTAGATTATACAGGGAATGATTGGAAAGCATTAGCTCAGGATAGGGATGTATGGAGAGCTTATGTCCGTGCGGCCATGAACCTACGGGTTCGATAGTGCCAGTGAGTAAGTAAGATTATTGTTCCTAGGTATTTGAATTCAGCCACTTCCTCAAAATTTCGCTCGTTTGTCATTAGCTGTCCATTTCCATTATATAATGTATTTCTATGTGTGACCATATATTAAGTTTTATTGATATTTACTTCCAGTACCAATGTCTTAGTGTTACTCAATAGTGTGTGCGTGTTGAGTTTTGGAACACGCTGTATAAAAACGTTGTTGGCACAGGTCCACAATTTGGCACTAAGTTATGTTGCATTGTAGTGCAAGAGGCACTGTACAATTAACCTGCATAAGCCAGGCTGATTCAAAATAGAGGAACCGAGTCATTCAAATAGGAACATGTAATGTTGCTGGCAACTGTTCGGTCTATCTGCTTCATACGGATCACTGCTCAACTAAGAAAAGAGGCGTCTTTTGATGCTAACTGGTATTCTGGCACATCAACTCAATAATTTTACGAATTAAGAGTAAAAACATTCAAAGGTTCCTAATGACATGCTTTGCCATTTTTATATGTGAACCTACCTTTTTGTTTGCTCTCTAAATGATGAGATATATTAAAAAAAAAAGAAAAAAAAAAGATATCCACTTCACCTAATCAAAGCTATAAAAAGTTTATACGAAAATACAAAAAGCACACTTTTTAAAGACAGCGCTTAGCGTTTCAAAATACACGCCTTCACGCCTAACATACATACTGACAAAGGAACCATTCTTCATAGAAGAGCTCCACCTGGACCTTCTCGTGCCGGCAACAGATGCCTACAAAGAACTGCTGTGGGAACTCAACGAGAAGAGAGAACAGATATGTCCTGAGTTCTACGCAACGGATGCGATGATCTACAGGGAATGGACAGCAGCCAGATACGACCTCAGAGACACCGTGACGAGAGTCGCGGTCCATGGTTTCCACCACAGGATATGCACAGCAGTGAAGCGCCATAACCCAAAAGAAAAATGCAAGTGCAAACTATGTGGGTCGCACTGCGACCGATATCACCTGTTACAGTGTAAAAACATAGGAACATCGATAACAGACTTCTGTAAGACATGATAACAATTATTTCTACATGGCCATTGGCTGCAATTAATACCTATTATTAAGTAAAATACAAAAAATCGTATAGATAAAGGAAATGGTCCTGGAGAAATTTGCGTAGAAATCAACAATGGACTTCGACAAGGTTGCCCTCTATCGCCAATACTTTTTAATATATATTTAGATGATATCAAACTTTTTAGATGAACATTTTATGATAAATGGTAAGAAAATGAACTGTCTTTTATTCGCAGATGACCAGATCATTGTAGCTTCCTCAGAAAATCAACTACAAAATTCAGTTTATAAATTATGGAAACTAATAAACGATTATAACTTAAAGATATTAACAGAGAAAACAAAGTCAATGGCATTTATTGGAACTCAGCATAAAAGGACAAAAATTGTAATTGGAGCAAACATAATTGAACAAGTAACTTGTTTCAGTTATCTGGGATGCATGATATCGTACCAGCAAAATTTGGACATGGAGAAGAAATTAGGGAAATTTCAACAGATATGTGGTTCAATAAGAAGATATTTGAGAAATAAGGCCACAAGGGAAACTCAATTAAAATTTTACAAAACAGTAGCCGTTCCAACGTTAACATACGGGTCTGAGACTTGGCCTTTAACGATCTCTGATAAACATAAAATTGAGACAATGGAAATGAGATTTCTCAGATCAGTTGCAGGTGTATCTCTAAGAGATCAAAAGAGAAGTCAAGATATCAGAGATGAATTACAAATATATAATATAAACGAGAGAATACACAGAAATAAATGTAATTGGTTTCAACATGTATAAAGAATGCCAAATAATCGTTTATCAAAACAGATGTTTCATTATAAACCTCAAGGCCGAAGAAATGTGGGAAGACCAAAACGACGTTGGAAAGACAGCCTGTACGATTTTGTGCAGCGGGGAGCAGAACGGGCCAACAGGCTCATACCTTGAAGATGATGATGATGGTGACTATTTAACTCATGCCCCAAATGGGAATCAATGACCAATCACATTTCAATGATTTTCGATTTACAACCAATCACAGTCGTATTTCGCCTAGAATTTACCAGCTGAAGTTTATCATAATAAAGAAAGCACCTCCTTTTTAACATTCTGAATACGTCATAGCATTAATTTGCAGTGACTGACTCTCCAAGAAATACGGCTACCAGATTGTATATATAGTGCATGAATGTCAACACATATCGCATGCAGGAGTTAATATAAAAACATTTGTAGCAACTGATTATACCACCAAAAAAAGAAACCACTGTTTGCACTTTCTTAAATGTATTTTTTCCCAGGTAATAACATTCCAGAAAAATAAAATTGTGATATTTACCTCATACGACATCAGAAATGAATTAATATATGGTTTGATGTGTTTCATTTTTTCTCCACTAGAGAGCATTCTTACAATATTGCGTTCCTTTGGCAATAATTAATATGATCTGGTTGCAGTGATGAACAAAATAAGCAAATGAAGCGTACCAATCGTTTCAGATTTGTTTTCAAACATCGCCGTTTACATTGAATATATAAATATTTTAAAATAACTACAGTTAAATAATGATTTGTGAGTAAACAGCTTATTTTATTCGTTAAATAGTCCTAACAAATGCCACTCTTGATTTCCAAATTATCTAGATGAATTCACTCCTCGCTTCGTGAGTCGAGAGTTTATCGATAATTTGGAAATCACTCGTGGCGTTGCTTATGATGATGATGATGATGCACTCCAATCCATTTTATAACGCCTTTACATTTTAAGGTCGCATACTTCCAACTTTTAAAGTAGATATTATTTTTAACAAAATGGGCTATTTATTGCTTGACGTTGTTCATTTGTTTCACCTGCACTAGTTAGTGAATTTCGAAGAAATGAAGCTCTTGAGGTTGTTGTCATTAAAAGATTTTTTTTACAGATCTTCGCCAAACCTATCTAGAAGACACCGAAAATAAGCATGATAACAAATGTGTATATATATATTTCTTGTTAATAAGACGCCACAGCTTCGATTAGAGAATTATCTAGCCTTCTCAACGAGTTCTTTACGCACTTTTCTATCCTGGACACATCTGTTACAATTTTTTATCTTCATCAATTTTATATCATTTACAACATCATCTCGTAACCTTTTTTCGGTTCGTCCAATATATTTACGGGTTAATGGCTTCCACTTGTACATCTTTTTGTACCATCGTTTCATCATCCATTCTATATACAGGGTGTTCCAAAATGATGGACTGGGTTTCAAAGTTATTTAATTTCCCTTACATGACAAATCCATCCATAGTAATTCTGCCCGAAGGCAGGTCCTTCACTGCAATCATAGCATTTCCATGTTATGCTTGTAGCTTTACTAGGGAATTGTAGGTGGGGTAGCTTCCTTTTGCTTTCCACACCGGTGAAGGATGATGATGATGATAATGGTGATGATGACGGCCATATGATTTCGGGGACCGTTTGGGCCTTAAATTTTTCCTGGCATTTGTCTTACAGGTGAAGAAAAACCCCGATACAAACCTCACCCAGAAAAACTGTCCCGGCCGGAGATCGAACCCGGGCCCGCTGCGTGACAAACCAGCACGCTACCTCGAGACCACAGCAGTGGACACATGATATATATAAGAACAAAAGTTACATGGGATTAAAGAGAAACTCTTCGGGTTTTCATAACATACTTTTTAAGTGTTCGATGTGAGCATCTTTCGTTACAAGGCACATATCTAGTCCCTAGTCGAATTCCTCCCAAACATTTCTTTTCCAATGCCACATGTTTGTCATTCGACATTTCAGATATTTTCTCTCATGGCATTGGCGTATTGTAACCCACTTCTGAGGTTGGAACGCATGGTAGGTGGGGTTGCGCTTCCTCAATGATATGATAGGTGATGATGCGCCAGGAGAGACCTTAAACCTAAACTTAATCTAATGAGGTGAATATGATATTGATGGTAATGGTGGTCAGATGGTGTTCGGGGACTGTTTGGGCCTTAAAGTATCCTGACATTTGACTTACAGGTGAGGAAAAACCCCGAAAAAATCTCTCCCAGGAAACTTGTTCCGAGCGGGGATCGAACCCGGGCCCGCTGCGTGACAAGGCAGCACGCTACCTCGAGACAACAGTGGTGAATTCCTCCCAAACCTTGGTTAGCATATTTTGAGTAATGGATTCAACAGCAGCAACAATCCTTCTTCTCAAGTCTGGAAGGTCGACGGGAAGTGGTGGTACGTACACATGGTCCTTCACATACCCCCACAGGTAGAAATCACAAGGTGTGAGATCGGGAGACCGTGGAGGGTGTGGGAATGAATCATGTCAACCGGACCGACGCGTAATTTGGTGTTCGTGGACGTCCTGGACTTTTCCTTCTAACTGTTTATACCATCAACGGATAATTTTATCTGTCGGAGGACCAATTCCAAATTTCCGTCGGAAAGCTCGCTGCACTGTAACAATGGAACCAGACCTCGCAAATTGCAACACACAGAATGGCTTCTGTACAAGAATCGCCATTTTCACAAATTTAACGCTGTTACGTAATAATGACAAGAAACAAATGACTGCAAACAGGATATGAAACTTTCACAGTTTTTCTTTCATTATAGCAAATAATCACTCATACAATTTCGTTTGTAAAGCTATACCAACTACTTAAAACATAATTTTGGAACATATTTTTTTATATAAAACTTTCCTCATTTAGAGGATTGCCTCAAGGACAAAGTGATACAGACAATTCATTTTTAGAATTGATGAAATACATTTTGTAAATACATTTAAAAAAATTCAAATTGTTGGTCTAATTGAAGTATACATGCTATAAAGAAATTTTGTAAAGATGGTTTCTTAAAATTGAAATTGATCCTCTAATGGCAGCGATGGCAATTCTAGAAAGATACACCCTGTCCAAATCTAAGAAATTCCAAAATTTGGCTAAGAATCCTGGTATTTTACCTCTTGCCCCGATCATCAATCCTGTGACAGTTATACTATCTAGTTGGTATTTATCTTTGTAATAGTCAATTGTTGGCTCATATATGGCTTTCTTTTCACAGTCAACTTCCTAAAAAAAACCGTCGAACCCGTCCGGGAAGACAGAAGGAAGACATACTCGTACTTTCTCAATTTCTTATATAGGGTCATATATTACGCAATCTTTAGAATACAATAATTAAGTGAAAGCGCATAAAAAATAATTTATTTTATTTTCATCTACATACACTCACATTTACGATTGAGGGTCTTTCCACTTTTCAGCGGTTGCCCTTTTACCAGCCGGCTGCTGGCCCTTCACATCCACATGTGTCAATCACAGTGGTAGATGATCAACAGCCAGTGTAGGGGTGACATGTGGTTAGCATGTCGAGTCCCCCAGCCGTTATAGCTGGTTCCTCAACCTGGAGCCGCTACTTATTGTAGCTACCCAATTGCCTCACGATGCTGGGTGGGCACCGGTCCCATACTGGCCGAAATACCATGAGAAAATGTCTTCTCCCATGGAGACTCGAACCAGCGCAAGTCCCGTAGCTCTGCGCTAAGGCTTCCTAACTTAACCGCTCGGCTACGGCGCGGGACACACTCACATTTAAGTGTGGTAAATTATAACAGGCATATGTCCATCTCCAGTGTCTG
This sequence comes from Diploptera punctata, assembly GCA_030220185.1. Taxonomy (NCBI): domain Eukaryota; kingdom Metazoa; phylum Arthropoda; class Insecta; order Blattodea; family Blaberidae; genus Diploptera; species Diploptera punctata. Next base: position 503,986 of record JASPKZ010010684.1, on the reverse strand, counting down.
GGCAGGCAGTTACTCTGTCTATGAAGTTCATGATGACCCTTTCACAGACATCTCTGTTGATGTCGTTGAATTTCTTCCTTAAACAATTTGCTTCACGTTTAAATACTTTATGCATTTCACCAGAAACCATATTTAAGTTACTGTAAATTATTTTGTATATTTTCAGACATTCAAAACAAACAAAAGATAACGGTACTTGAGATCACAATAAGGGTGAAGGCAAAAACTCATTCCTCTATTATTCATAAATGTTAACAAAATATTACCCTGCCAAGGGATGTACAAAATATTACAAAATATATAACAGCAGAGTTAAGCGAGTGTATCTCGTGTTCTGAGGCGAATGGGTTAAGTTGGAGGACTGTTTGTCGTTTGTTCACGTAGACTTTGGACTTCACATAACCCCATAAAAAGAAGTCGCATGGAGTGAGGTCACAAGATCTGGAAGACCGTTCCAAGTCGCCACGAATTGAGATCGCGAACTTCATAGACCGAGTCAATGGAGATGGACATATGCCTGATATCATTTACTTACTTAATACAGGCTTTCCACTTTACAGCAATTTGCCCTTGATTCCTGCTTTCCAGAGATTCCTATCTTCCCATTGTCCATCTTACATACCCCTCTTCATCATGACATCATATATTCCCTCATACCATGCTCTTCTACTTCTCCCCCTCTTCCTTCTGCCTGGTACCATCCAATCCAACACCTGTTTAGGCCACTGGTCTTCCGACATCCGTTGTACATGTCCATACCACTGTAGAGCTCTCTTTGTTATCCTATCGATAACAGTTTCTTGTGCATCCATTTCTTGTCTGATATATGTATTTCGAATATGTTGTAGCCTGAATATTCTCATACTCCTCCGTAATCCATCCATTTCTGTCGCCAAGATTATTTTCTGCGTCCTTTCATTTATTGTCCAGCTTTCCGATCCACATGTAAGTATACTTTCTATTATTGTCTGTATAATCTCTTTTTTTGTTTTTCTGGTCAAATTTCTATTCCATAAAAGATCATTCAGGGATCTAATCGCCTTCCTTGCACAATTTACTCTGTTAATAATATATTTGTCACAAGTACCAGATTTATCTATTATAGATCCAAGATATTTAAATTCTTCAACACGTTTAATTATCATAAGTAATGCCACGAGTGATTTCCAAATTATCGATAAATTCACGACTCACGAAGTGAGGAGAGTGAATTTATCTAGAGAATTTGGAAATCAAGAGTGGCATTTGTTAGGACTATTTAACGAATAAAATAAAGCTGTTTACTCACAAATCATTATTTAACTACAGTTATTTAAAAATATTTTTATATTTAAAGTAAACGGTGATGTTTGAAAACTAATGAGAAACGATAGGTAGCCTACGCTTCTACTGCTTCTTTTGTTTATCACTGCAACCAGATCATACTATTTATTGCCAAAGGAACGCAATATTGTAAGAATGCTCTCTAGTGGAGAAAAAATGAAAACACATCAATCTGTATATTAATTCATTTTTGATGTCGTATACATTTAAGAAAGTGCAAACAGTGGTTTCTTTTTTTGGTGGTTATAATCAATTGCTACAAATGTTGACATGTAAGCACTATTATATACAATCTGGTAGCCGTATTTGTTATAGGCTCAGTCACTGCAAAATAACGGTCAGACCTGTTCAGAATATTAAAAAGGAGGAGCTTTGCTTAATATATGATAATCCTAACGTTGATAATTATTTCGTGAAACACGTCTCTGATTGGTTGTAATACAGAAATCATTGAAACGTGATTGGTCATTGACTCCCATTTGGGGCATGAGTTAAATAGTCATATTATTTATTTGTACGTCTTCTGAATTTCCTCCGATTACCATATATTCTGTTTTAATATAATTTATCTTCAGTCCACCTACCTCAAATGCATCGACCAACTTTCTAATCATATATTCTATATCTTCTTTATCTTGTTCTATTATAATCTGGTCATCAGCGAATATAGTTTTCTGTACTTAAACGGGAGTGTATGTTGATGAAAATAAAAAATAAAATATTTTGGTGCATTTTTTTACTTAATTATTGAATTTTTATAAATTTCGTAATATATGGAAGACCCTATAGTTATTAAAACTAACAGTGGAAGATACATCTTGGCCTGGGATGGAGCCAGTAGGATAGTTCTACCTTGTTTTATGCTAAATTTAAAAACGTCGCATGCAGTTCACACTTCGTAAAACTAGGTTGGATCTCTGACTGCTTCATTAATGGGTCAAGAATGTTCTTGGAATTGTTTTTGTTGTCATTCTGCGTTTGATCAACTCTTTGAAATGTTTTAAGGAAGACAAGGGAACTGTCCACCATTCCATGGCAAAACCTACCTTGAAATTTCTCCCAGAGAAGCGTTGTGATGTACTAATGTCGCGTCCAAAAATATTATTTCTCGTTTATAAATACAATGCACTAAAATCCAGCGCCAAATCTCTCATTTAAACTATGCAGCTCCTGGCTTGGTGGACTGGATAACTTTCATTATCTGCCGCGCCCCGCCACAATCCTCTCCCATTTACTCAAGCAGGGACGTCCTTCTGCTTTGCACACTGTGTTTCAATTGCTGCATTCAGGCTTCGATATATGTGCCTTGCAGTTAAAAGCAGGATATATATACACGATGTTGCAAAAAACACCGACAACGGAGGTGATGTAGTATTTTGAGATATGTTGATAATTTTTCAATAGGTACCCATGTCCAGAAATGATGCGTTTTCACACTATGGCCAGTTAATTATGTCTCAAGATCAGTGTTAGTTCTAAGGATTTGAAGATTCATTACTTGACATCACCTCACAGGTACGGAAACTGTGATACGTGGCTCCGCAACGGAATGTGGCTGCAACATGACGGAGCTCCAGCTCACTTCGATGCCATTGTGAGGAGACATTTGGATACCACGTATCCAGGCCGAGGTGAACAGTCCCACGGCCTCCGAGATCACCTGATCTTAACCCTCTCGACTACCTTTTATGGGACGACATGAAACAGTCTGTTTATCAGACTCCAATAGAGTCACGTATGGATCTTATAGCACGAATCCACACTGCTACAGAAATAATTCACACGAGGCCAGGCGTATTTGAACGTGTACGCCAATCACTACACCGCCGATGTACGCTCTGCAATGAGATTATAGGTGGATATTTTGAAAACTTGATGTGACTGTGACAGTATTGTCAAGTATTGAGTCTTGAAATGCAACTAACGGAACTCTTGAGAAGTTAGCTACTCATAGTACAAAAACGCATCATTTCCGGACATGGGTACTTCATTAAAAATAATCAACATATCTCAATATACCACCTCACCTCCGTGTCGTGTTTTTTGCAACATCCTGTATATATATATATAGAGGGTGCGGCATAAATTGGGTAACCACTGCGCATGGTCAGAAACTCGACATAATGGTGGTCATTTTCAGGAACAAGGTCTTTTAAAACCTAACAGACTAAAATTCAATCTAATAAAGTTATGTCCCGAGGGTCGCGGGTTCAAACCCGGCCGGGGTCGATGGATTTTTTTTTAGGATGGAAAAATCCAAGGAGCAAGTCCTCCGAGAGGGACTTTAAGCCATGGGTCCCGATTCTGAAGATTTTCAGGCTCGTAAAAGGTCCTTAAGCCTGAATGAAAAGGCCTCTAAGCAAAATTTACCGAATTTTCCCGTCCTAGTACTACCTTGGTTTCCTAGATGTCAGTATGAGGCGGAACGCTGACCACGGACCACTCAAATGACATCAATACGAAAACAAGTGTAATTAAATTAGTATGCTTCAAATTCTTCCCTGTAGGGGGAGAGCGCCTAAATCTCTGTTAAAGGAAAACATGGGCTTACAAGACACAAGAAGAAGTAATAAAAAATTAGAACAAACCAACACATTTAACTGTCTCGGATACCAAGTTACATACGAAGAAGAAAAAGATTTTAGTCAAAAAATTATAAAATTTAACAGAGTAACAGGAATTATAAATAATATTTTCAAGACAAACACAGTACAGCAACACACACGAACTAGAATTTATAAAACACTGGCCAGACCCATATTATGTTACGGCAGTGAGGCTTGGACAATTTGCCGTGTAGATTAACAAAGACTAACTGCGGCAGAAATGAAATTTATGAGACGTACTGCAGGTTACTCAAGAACAGACCATAAAAGGAATTCTGAGATTCTCAAAGAATTACAAACAGAATCAGTCATGGAATATGTGCAAAAATACAGAAACAACTGCAAATCTCACGTACGGAGAATGAGCAGAACAAGAATACCACGTCAGATATTAAATTACCAGCCACCAGGCAAGAGATCTTTGGGCAGACCCTTCAAACGTTGGATTGACACCGTAACAGACCCCTAGGTCTATCACATGAAAGGAAGAAGAAGAAGAAGAAGAAGAAGAAGAAACTGTATAAGCGTGACTTAAAAGTGCCAAGTGTGCGGCAACCCCTGATATCTTGAGGAAGGAAATTCCAGGAGCGGGCAGAGGCTACTGTGAAGGAAGTAGAATAAGAGGAAGTGCTATGAAGAGGAATTGTTAGCAGACTGTTATCTTGTGACCTAGTGTCAATATTGTGGTAAGAGGATAACTTCTCAAATATGGACGCCAGGTAACTAGGAGTGTAGACGCCTCATGGGTTAGGATAATGAAATGTCAAAAGCTGTGGAATAAAAAGTAAATAAATAAAAGAAAACAAGTGAAGTGTGAAAAAAAAGACGTCTCTAAGTAGGATTTGAATGCAACAATAAATTATTATAAGCATTGTTTGAAGATTGTGTTTATGAAAATAAATGAAAGATGAGTCACGTGGGCGCACGTCATAATCCACCTTAACGTCACACCTCGCTAAAACCACGTGACCTCCACACGTACAAGCCATAAACATTCGTTTAATAAATTCAATGAATCAAAGAGTCAACAAATATTTTAAGGGGGATACGAGCTTGTAGAGGAGCAAAAATGCATTCACAGACAATAAATTGTGTTTATATTTTAATTCATCGCCAAGCAGTCAGGCGTCTCCGTGGTGCAAGCGATTAGACGCTCGCCTCTCACCGCTGCGCTGAGGTCCTGAGATCGAGTCTCGGTCACTTCATGTGGGTTTCGTGGTGGACGAATCGGAGCTTGGGCAGGTTTTTCTCGGTGTTTCTTCCTTTTCCCCCTGCCACAATTTCATTCCACCATTTCTCCACACTCATCTCATCCATTTTGTTTCGTTTCATTCATCCGCCCCTGTAACGGTGGTCGGCCGACACACTTGTCTTTCACACACCTCTATAAATATAGGGCTTCATCTCATCTCACCCCTCGACTGGACCCTGAGTTGGATACGAGTTGAGAATATTTATTTATCAGGCAGTGAAGAATAAAGGCCCAGTGGCATGATCCTGTCTCAATATTAAACAGCAAAAACTTCAGCCTCTGAAAAGTGGCATTTCAACTCACTATCGAACCCGGAGTTCACGGTCGCACGGACATAAGCTCTCCATACATTCATATCCTCAGCTAATGTTTTACAATCATCGCTGCATAATCAACTTCCCTCAAACCATCGTTAATGTTATTCTCCCACCTCAATCTTGGTCTACCAACTGGGAGCTTTTCCTCTGGTTTTCTTACGAGAAGCTTCCATGCACCTAGTTCATTCCCCATTCGTGCCACATGTCCTGCTCATCGGAATCTACGAGACTTAACTGTTCTCATTATATCTTGTTTCCTATAAAGACCACGTAGCTCACTGTTATGTAGGTAGTCTTCTCCATTCACCTGTCTGTTCATCTCTCTTTGATCCAAAAATCCCCCTAAGAACTTTATTCTATCTGTCAGAATACAAGCTGCTGAAATGAAATTCCTCAGACCAATAGCAGGATATCAAAGAACAGACAAAAACACAACACAGAAATAAGACAACAACTGAAAGTAGAGGAATTAAACACAACAATAGAGAAATACAGAACAAACTGGAAAGAACGCTTGGCAAGGATGACTGAGAATAGAATACCAAAAGCAGCATACAGCTATTCACCACGAGGAAGAAGTTTGGGAAGACCAAGGAAAAGATGGAAACATCAGCAATTTGGAGCCGGAACAGGCTAGTAAATAAACCTAAACCGTAAAGAAGAAGAAGAAAAAGAAGAAGAAGAACTTTATTCTGAAATACTCATAATCTCCTTTCCTCCCTTAAAGTAAGAGTCCATGTTTCGCATCCATATAATATAACTGGTAGAATAATAGTTTTATATCCTGGCGCACCATTATCATCATCACCCATCATATCATCGGGGCAACGTAACCCCGCCTTCCAGGCGCCACAACCTCAGAAGTGGGTTACAAGTACACCATGCCAGGAGAGAAACCAGGAATGTGGAAAGACAAACCTGGGGCATTTGAAAAAAAATAGTTTTATATATTTTCAGTTTAACGTCTTTTGAGAGAAGTTGGAACGACAAGAGTCCCTGTAATACATAGGCCCTAATAGCACGCATTTCCAGAATTGAACCTATGTTTAATTTCTTTCCTTCGGTTAAAAACACAGGACACTGTCAAGTGATTAAAAATGCAGACTTGATTGAAAATATTCAGGGGAAATCAATACCAACTTGACTATTCATACAATTAAGTTGTGCCCTCCATGTTTCCCCAATGCGCATAAAAGAAACAGTGATGCCAATTATTGGCTGAACTTTTGCAGTGAAAACTTAGCCATGACTTCATAATGAAGCTGCAGCAAAACTCTGCTCTCAAAACAGAATCTCCTATCGTTTGGACCCACTAATGGACTTCATTAGGTTTGGGAGCGTAAATTAAATCTGAAATCCGCAAATATCTTATAGAATACATCAATTACTTTATTTTCCTTTATATTAGCTAATACCCGGCGTGCGTTCCTACGCCTAAATAAATTATTACACTGGTCAACATGATTTTTGTCTCATGAGTACCAATAGTTGTACTTAATGCAGTTTTTTTATCGTGTTTTCAAATATGTATTCGGAATTTCTCCATCACCCACAGTTTTTTTTATTTCAATTTCAATTAATGGATTTAAATAATTATTTTTTTAATAAACCTAGATTTCTTCCCGGAAAATCTTGGCGCGGTGAGCGATGAGCACGGGGAACACTTTCATCAGGAGATTTCAGCTATGGAAGAGAGATATCAAGGCAAATGGAATCCTAATGTGCTGGCTGATTATTGTTGGACCATCAAGAGGGATGCTCCACAGGCGAAATATAGCAGGAAATCGTCATTTCTTACTTTCTAGGTGAGTCCGAATGTTCGAATATTGTGTAGTTACGAATGTAGAACATATTAAAGTGTTTGAAATTATAAATTTCTGTTTCTCGGAAACCTTACGTGATGGAGAAAACCCGATATCATATTTGAATTCACCAGAAAAAATACTATCAGAATCACATTTTTTTTTCTGAGACAAAAAAAAGTTTTTTTTGTTACCCAGTATAATTAATGTGTTTTTATGTTTGGTTAAATAAGTGAAAGGAAAAATTTATATCGTAATTATTTTTAGATACCCCGTGCTGATTACCCGGTGCTGTCCAGGAATCTACTTTTCCTGATCTTCTTGGCATAAATTTGCTGAAAGATGAAAATGAATGTGTTTAGTTGAATAAGTGAAACGAACAATTGATATCGTGATTATTTTAGATAACCCGTGCTGATTACCCGGCGGGAATCTACTTAACATTAATATGTTTTTTTATGTTTGGTTGAATGAGTAAAATAAAAAATAATTATAAATTTATATCGAAATTATTTTAAGATACCCGTGCTGATTACCCGGTGTTGTCCGAGAATCTACTTATCCCGATCTTCTTTCAGCTCATTTACGCTCTTAAAATGATTCTGATCAAAACAAAACCATGTGACCTGCTCTCTTTTCATTGGTTACTAGCTAATAATAAAGGATAATGTATTTTTACGTTTATTTGAATAAGTAAAACAAAATTATTATACATTTGTATTGTTATTATTTTTACATACCCCGTGCTGATTACCCGGCATTGCCCGGGTATTTACGTATCCCGATGTATTTAGCATGAATGAGCTGAAAGACAAAATTCGTTATTTCGAGTTATCCGCGCTGCTGCTCTGCTTGCCCGGGAATCTACTTATTCCGAGCTTCCAGGCATCAATCAAAGACCAAAATGGTTATTGTGAGTTATCCGTAAGAGATAAACATATGCTGTCGCGGACTTTTTTGTAGAGCTTTTTCAGATATTCAATTCTGTGTACATTAAGTTGGTGTATTTGTTATGGTTTAGGCAGCGTAAGCCATTTAAGCGACAAAATACCTACTTTTTTTACGTTTTCCACTACAAAGGGCGATTTTTAAGGGTGTAGGAGTTGAGTATCACAACTCTCTTATAGCTTATGTTCATCCCGGGAATCTCCTGAACATTTTGCAAAAAAAACCATCACAATCGGATCAACGGTATGGCCGCGCATAAAGTACAAACAAACAAACAAACAAACATTCGTTTTTATATATTAGATATCACCTTGCTAAAGAAGTTAGACCAATGGACGGGAGAAGAACAAGAGGAAGACCAGCCAAGAGATGGATAGACAGTGAATGCACATCCAATACGTCTTCCTCCGAGGAGTGATTTTGGAAATAAACAGGATGAAAATCGTACAAATTAAGTTTAAGAAGAAGATATTACCTTAACCATCTGCGCTATGGTGTATCCCCCAACATTTAATCCAGGTTTAATGAAACTGCAGACATTCTAATGCGGATCAAGTGAGGAGAAGGAACTCAAATTCATTTGGGAATCCCATGGAGGATAACGCAGACGCAGGAGTGATCATTTATTTAACGGGAGTGAATCCTGCGAGGTTTTACAAAAACCACTGAAACCATTCGCACGAAACACCCGAGTTAAATATTGAAACATCTCACTTGAATATTTCAACACAAACACAACCTCCCTTCATTCTGATGTTAGCTTCTTTAGTAAAACACATTTTCTCAAAATTTGTACACAATTCAATCCCACGTGTGGTTCAAAGCATGATTGCGACATGGTCAGAACTCGATATAATAGCTTACTTACTCACTCACTGGCACTATCGAACCCGTAGGTTCATGGCCGCGCAGACATAAGCTCTCCATACACCCCTATCCTGAGCTAATGTTTTCCAATCATTCCCTGTATAATCTACTTCCCTCAAATCATAGTTAATGTTATTCTCCCACCTCATTCTTGGTCTACCAACTGGGCGTTTTCCCTCTGGCTTTCCTACAAGATAGCGTGATGCCTTGTCACGCAGCGGGTACGGGTTCGATCCCCAGTCGGGGCAGTTTTTCTGGGTGAGGTTTTTATCGGAGTTTTCCTCACCTGTAAGACAAATGTCAGGAAAACGTTAAGGCCCAAACGGTCCCCGAAATCATATGGACACCATCATCATCATCATCCTTCACCGGTGTGGAAAGCAACGGGAAGCTACCACACCTACAATTCCCTAGTAAAGCTGCAATCATAGTATGAAAATGCTATGATTGCAGTGAAGGACCTGCTTTCAGGTAGAATTACTGTGGATGGAGTCCTAAAGAAGCTTCCATGCACCTCTTTCATTCCCCATACGCGCCACATGTCCTGCCCATTGCAGTCTACGAGACTTAACTGTTCTTATTATATCTGGCTTCCTATAAAGACCATGTAATTCACTGTTATGTAGTCTTCTCCATTCACCTGTCTGTTCATCTCTCTTTGATACAAGGTATCTCAAAACCTAACCGGCTCAAATTCTTCTTCTTCTACTACAAGGTTTAGAAGAAGAAGAATTTGAGCCGGTTAGGTTTTAAGATACCTTGTATCAAAGAGAGATGAACAGAGAGGTGAATGGAGAACACTACATAACAATGAACCGGCTCAAGTTCAATCTAATAAATAGAGCCCGGATTTGGATGCGACATGTATTTTTTTACGTATAAAAAGTATGTGGAAATGATTTACATGTTAAATGGTCCCTTCACAGACAATTTGAGCGATATTTGATAATGCATACAAATGCATATTCTGGTGGAAAATGCTTATTTTAGATTATGAATGCATAAATGCATATTTCTACCCCTAAAATGTGGTATTAAATTATAATTTTGCATTCAGTTAATTACAAGTAATTAATTAATTATTAATTACGTAGCCTAGCGGTTAAGGTAGAAAGCCTTGGCGCAGAGCTACGGGACTTGCGCTGGTTCGAGTCTCCATGGGGGAAGAAATTTTCTCATGGTATTTCGGCCAGTATGGGACCGGTGCCCACCCAGCATCGTGAGGCAATTGGGTAGCTACAATAAGTAGCGGCTCCAGGTTGAGGAACACAGCTATAACGGCTGGGGGACTCGACATGCTAACCACATGTCACCCCTTCACTGGCTGTTGATCATCTACCTCTGTGATTGACACATGTGGATGTGAAGGGCCAGCAGCCGGCTGGTAAAAGGGCAACCGCTGAAAAGTGGAAAGACCCTCAATCGGGATACTTTTTTTAATTAATAAAGTCTCTTCAATCCATTGGGCCTTGAGAAATAATATTACGCAATTAAGGGTCGGTTTCACCAACAGAGGTAACTGTATTACGCCAGTTTAAGCTACGTATTATACACGGGGAAAACTGGTGTAATACAGTTACCTCTGTTGGTGATACTGGACCTCAGATTAGAAACGAAACTAAGGAATCCCTACGATCTGTCAAAACACATCCAACAAGCAAAAAATGGCATTTGATAAGCTTAATGAAGTATTGTGTAAAAATCCTGGCTACAATAGAATATAAAAAAATGGATATATATATAAAGTTAGAATGAGCCATTTTTGTTAGCATTTTCTGTTTTTACCGCCTCACTATGACGGTTGTCCGTTTATATAAAAGCGGGTGCCGCGCGACAATGATTAACATGCGGAATTATTATAGTGGCGGTAGTCGGCATCTTTATATTTAATTATATATAACAGCTGCGGGGAAACAAATCGAGCCCCTGGACAACCATCATAGTGAGGCTATAATAACTGACTTATGCTCCTGTATATACAGGGTGTTCCAAAATGATGGACGAAGTTTCAAAGTTATTTAATTTCCCTTACATGATATATAACAACAAAACTTATATGGGATTAAAGAGAAACTCGTCGAGTTTTCATAACATACTTTATAAGTGTTCGATGTGAGCACCTTTCGTTACAAGACACACATCTAGCCGATAGTCGAATTCCTCCAAAACATTGGTCAGCACATTTGGAGAAATGGATTCAACAGCAACAACAATCCTTCTCAAGTCTGGAAGGTCGACGGGAAGTGGTGGTACGTACACATGGCCCTTCACATACCCCCACAGGAAGAAATCACAAGGTGTGAGATCGGGAGACCCTGGAGGGTTTGGGAATGAATCACGTCATCCGGACCGACGCGTCATTTGGTGTTCGTGGACGTCCTGGACTTTTCCTTTTACGGATACATCTAGTTGTTTCTGTTTAAACCATCGGCGGATAATTTTATCTGTCGGAGGATCAATTCCAAATTGCCGTCGGAAATCTCGCTGCACTGCAACAATGGTACCAGACCTCGCAAATTGCAACACACAGATTGGCTTCTGTACAGGAGCCGCCATTTTCACAAATTCAACGCTGACGACGTAATAATGACAAGAAACAAATTACTGCAAACACGATATGAAACTTTCACAGTTTTTCTTTCATTATAGCAAATAATCACGCATCCAATTTCGTTTGTAAAGCTATACCAACTACTTAAAACCCCGTCCATCATTTTGGAACACGCTGTATTGAATATTTGTGCTCCTTGAATGGAAGAGAAGACATAAAGGCCTTACCTCTGCCACAATAAATAAAACATTATTATTATTATTATTATTATTATTATTATTATTATTGTTATTATTATTATTATTATTATTATTATTATTATTATTATTATTATTATTATTATTATTATTATTATTGTTATTGTTATTATTAAAATGTTGGCTTCTTAGAAAGAAACCTGTGACGTCAGATGAAAACAAATTCTGGAATTTGTGTTAAAACGCAGGAGGTCAGAAGCCAGCTGTGTTTTAAGTAATTTCATTATGATTCTCAAATGAGATACAGAGTATGGTGTTTTTATGTTTGTAAGGCTGGTATTTGACATCATGCGAACACGCAGCTGGCTCAAGTCTAAAGTTAATTGTATGTGACTCCGAGTTTTAAAACCACTCATCACGATAAAGGGTAGTTTAACGCTTGTATCAACAAAAATTGCTGAAATCTCGGTGCTCCTTCAACAAACTTCACCTTCCGTCGCGCAAGAGATGCGTGAAGAAAGTGAACTTACGGTCCAATTTTGCTAGTTTACGGAATACGTTCTTACTTTGTTAATTAAATCGTATGTATCGAGTTTCATTGCAAGAAAAGAGAAATTGAAAGACATTTTCAGCACGAATGAAAGACATTCATAGAAGCTTCTTGTTGGAAAACCAGAGGGAAAACGCCTAGTTGGTAGACCAAGAATGAGGTGGGAGAATAACATTAACCATGATTTGAGGGAAGTAGGTTACTCTGGTCAACATGATTTTGTGTCATGAGTACCAATAGTTGTACTTAATGCAGTTTTTTGTCGTGTTTTCAAATATGTATTCGGAATTTCTCCATCACACACAATTTTTTTTATTTCAATTTCAATTTTATTAATGGATTTAAATAATTATTTTTTAAATAAACTTTTTTTCGTCCACTTGTCCTTTGTAAAATAAAACCAAATCAGCTAACTCAAATGGTTTCAGCTATGGAAAAGAGATATCAAGGCAAATGGAATCCTAATATGCTGGCCGATTATTGTTGGACCATCAAGAGGGTTGCTCCACAGGCGAAATATACCCTAACAGAAAATCGTCATTTCATACTTTCTAGGTGAGTCCGAATGTTCGAATATTTCTTAGTTACGAATGTAGTAGAAATATTAAAGTGTTTCGAAATTATAAATTCCTGTCTCTCGGAAACTTTGCGTGATGGAGAAAAACCGATGTCATATTTGAATTCAGGAGACAAAATACTATCAGAATCGCATATTTCTCTTTTCTGAGACGAAGATAAGTTTATTTTTTGTTGCTCAGTGTTATACAGGGAATGATCTTGGAAAACATAAGCTCAGGATAGGGAGACGTATGAAGAGCTTAAGTCCGCGCGGCCATGAACCTACTGGTTCGATAATGCCAGACAGTTAGTTAGTTAGAGCAATTATCAATAGTTGGGTGCCAGGTAAACCCACATTTCTATAGTTCTACTTTAGCTAAAAAAAAACATTGTTAGAGAGGCATGAAAAGAAAAATAAATGTCTGAACCGAGATTTGAACCCGAGAGATCTAAAACTGTACATTAGTGATATACCGACCCACGCATCCCAGTACAAACATTTATTTTACTTCCTTATATATGATTCTCTATCATGAGAGGCAACGGGACATCGGTCACACTGCCATCTCGTAACTTCTATAACAAGTAAGCATATAAAGAGTATATTAAATTAATGTTGGGAAGTAAACATTATGAGGTATAATCATTAAAATTCATCAGAGAACATTTTGTTTAAATAACTCACCTCATAGGATTCATGCTTCCATGATACCACGGTTTCAAACACAGTCGTGTTCGTCCTCAGTCATAACTCCGACTGACGAAATTCTTCGGCCGTCAACTGTTCTATTGTCGCCATCTTCAGTGCTGCCATCTATGGTTGAATTTATGAACTTTGAAATCAAAGTAATTTCGTTAGGGATATCAAAATTCATTGATCTATCTTGATTTTTCTGAATGTATATCTTCTCCCAAACTGTCAGTTCCAAAGGTTTCTCTACTTGTTTTAAAAGTTTAGCTTCTCTTCCATTTTATGATGTTCTAATAAACTATGTGCAGCAATTGCAGATTTACTTTTAAAACAAGTAGAGAAACCTTTGGAATTGACAGTTTGGGAAAAAATATACATTCAGAAAAACAAAAATAGATCAATGAATTTTGATATCCCTAACGAAATTACATTGATTTCGAAGTTCATAAATTCAACCATAGATGGCAGCACTGAAGATGGCGACAATAGAATAGTTGACGGCCGAAGAATTTCGTCAGTCGGAGTTATGGCTGAGGATGAACATGACTATGTTTGAAATCGCGATATCATGGAAGCATGAATCCTATGAGGTGAGTTGTTTAAACAATATGTTCTCCGATGAATTTTAATATAAAGAGTATATTTACTTAGAGCAGTGAAGCATCTTTGTTTCAATATTATAATTTAATTTTGACACCTGGGATATATATATATATATATATATATATATATATATAGGCTTACCTAAAGTAAATGGACAGCTAATGACAAATGAGGAAAACTTTGATGAAGTGGCTGAATTCAAATACTTAGGAACAATAATTGTTCCACGCTGTACCCGAGTGGTTAAGGCAAGAAGCCTTGGTGCAGACCTAAGGGACTTTCGCTGGTTCGAGTCTCCACGAGGGGAACAAATTTTTCTGATGGAATTTCGGCCAGTATGGGACTCTTACTTTAAGGGAGGAAAGGAGATTACAAGTATTTGAGAATAAAGTACTTAGGAAAATTTTTGGACCAAAGAGAGATGAACAGACAGGTGAATGGAGAAGACTACATAACAATGAACTACATGGTCTTTATGGGAAGCCAGATATAATTAGAACGGTTAAGTCTCGTAGACTGCGATGGGCAGGACATGTTGCACGTATGGGGAATGAAAGACGTGCCTGGAAACTTGTTGTAGGAAAGCCAGAAGGAAAACGCCCAGTTGGTAGACCAAGAATGAGGTGGGAGAACAACATTAACTATGATTTGAGGGAAGTAGATTATACAGGGAATGATTGGAAAGCATTAGCTCAGGATAGGGATGTATGGAGAGCTTATGTCCGCGCGGCCATGAACCTACGGGTTCGATAGTGCCAGTGAGTCAGTCAGTGAGTGTGAGTGAGTATGGGACCGGTGCCCACCCAGCATCGTGAGTCATTTGTGTAGCTACAATAAGTAGCGACTGCAGGTTGAGAAAACCAGCTATAACGGCTGGTGGACCCGACATGCTGACCACATGTCACCCCTACACTGGCTAGATGATCATCTACATCTGTGATTGACACATGTGGATGTGAGGCCAGCAGTCGGCTGGTTAGCCAAGGGCCTTGTAGGCCTGTCGAGCTTGGAGTTTTTTTTATACCTAACAATAATTATAATTTCTTCATCATATTCTTCTTCTTCTTCTTCTTCTACTACTACTCATCATCATCAACAACAAGGATTAAGCCCAATGGCCTGTTCCGATCTCATTATAGTTCGAATTGGTCCCTTCAATGGTTTTCCCAACATTCTTCTCCCTTTTGGTTTATAATTATACATTCTTCTTGGTATGCGCTGTTCATTCATTCGTAATACGTGCTGAAGATAAGCATTTTGATAATATTTTATTCTTTCACAGAGATTAAATATATTAAGTTCTGTTCTTATATCTTCGTTTTTCTTTTTATCGGTGCTTTGGCTTCTACTACTACTTCATGAAATTAGGCCTTTTGGCCTGTTTTCAGTCTCGCGCCGTAGCCGAGTGGTTAAGGTAGGGACTTGCGCTGGTTCGAGTCTCCATGGGGGAAGACATTTTCTCATGGTATTTCGGCCAGTATGGGACCGGTGCCCACCCAGCATCGTGGGGCAATTGGGTAGCTACAATAAGTAGCGGCTCCAGGTTGAGGAACCAGCTATAACGGCTGGGGGACTCGACATGCTAACCACATGTCACCCCTACACTGGCTGTTGATCATCTACCTCTGTGATTGACACATATTGATGTGAAGGGCCAGCAGCCGGCTGGTAAAAGGGCAACCGCTGAAAAGTGGAAAGACCCTCAATCGGACCTGTTTTCACATAAAGTAGTTTATTACAAATGGGTGGTGCATTTTAGTCATTCTTCAGTCGATTCTCATTAAACAAAATGGCTGAAAGTGTCGAGTCTTCTGTTGTGTTGTCATCTCCGTGTCTAATGTGACAGTAATTGTGGCGCAAATGGCGGAAGGATACAATTGGCGTTTTTTGATGTTAGGATCACTCTAACGGTGGATAATGTACAGGAAGGTTTTTTTCATGAGAATAATCGCAATAGCAACATATCTTGCAATTTGTTAAAACCCTGCCTTCAGATCCTCTCCTGTTCTGTACATTTCACATGTTCTAGAACATGCGGGAAGTAAGAAGTGCATCTGGAAACTGACCCTTATCGCTAATCTCTGCACGAGACTTGAAACATTTTTCTCTGTTGTGTTAACGGCGGAAGAACATTACTGACTTAAATATATTCATTTTATACTGCAAATGGAGAGCTTAGCTCGCCGCACACCACCCAACATAATCATTAAGTTGTCAAAACAAAACAGAGATTTGTATAATGTTGGCTGCACCTACAGAACATTGTACCGGTTTATAATGACTACATCCGTCTTCAAAATTCACACTAAACCATCCCACTTTACAGTTAAGCTACTTCTATTTAATAAGGCGCTACACCTTCAATTGCAGAATGTGTCACTGGTTGCTGTACTTTGAGTCGCAGGTATATCTACATTATACATTAACAGTCTTACTAATAAAAATCTCTTATACAGGCTTTCATCAGTTGTTTAGTTATACAATGTATAAGCCTTATATAGATCATGTATAATTTCCATACTAATAAACGTTGTACAGGAGCTATATAACAATACAATCCTTATACACAATACGTCACATATTCGTCATCATTATGACGTCAGAACATATTACGCGTCATTTGTAACGTAAAGAAAACATCAACTAGTGATTAATTGTGTAAGAAATGAGTATGGATAAGAATAAATGGAGATTCGCTAATTGGGGAGGAACAGAAAAAATAAGTGTGTTTTAATGTATTTACATTTTTGTTTAGGCTATGTCAAATATATCGTAGAATATGTTTCACAGATAATGTGCTACCATCTAACGACAAGAACTTCAAACAATTCTTGGAAACTAATAACACTTTTGCCATTACTTATAAATTATATACAGTGTTTTAAGAATTGTTAGAAAACGTTCAAAATAATAGGAAATAATAGTTAGCGACAACAGAATAACCCCTTAAGAAAAAAATCATCTGCAGTTTGATCGAGAATCGAACCTGGTACGGACTGTAGTCGGAATCCCTAACCACAAGATTGGCATGCTAATGAATGGTTTATTGCAATAGTGCCACCTTTATAATTAAAAACATTTTTATATCGATATGTTTATTATATATTAATAATGTAAGAAAGTTTTGTTAAAATAATATAATATGAAGCATTTAAACTATATTCAGGTTAAATCATGTCTCACAGCAACTATTGTAGAAAATATTCTTTTGTGAATCAATGTTTAATTTTAAAATCGAGAATGAATGTAACAAAAGGCATTTTATGATGCCTTTATTTTTCTACCCACAGCTTTATTAATATTATTTGTCCTGTGCACCCATCAAACAGTCATTAAAATGTTGCATTTTGCATTAAATTTAAAGAAACGTTCCTCAATATGATAAGAAAACAATCAGCTGATCTTAAGTCCGCCATTTTGTCTAGTTATACAAACCTTAAACACGGCTGAAGACATGTATAACGATTCCCATGTAAAGTTGTACACCTCTTATGCACTGAACAGCTGATACAGTGTTTATTAGTAAGAATTTTCAGCTGAGATGTGTATAAACCTTGTATAACAGTTATATATGGATTATTAGTGAGAGGGCAATTGTTTTAATGTATCTAACAGTTTTAGTAAAACAGAAGAAAGCTAACGATAATAAATTACTGAAATGTGTGTGGAATTATACAATATACGTAATAATAACAGTTATGCGCGATTTCGTTTTCAGTGCGGTCCGCCACATTTAAATAACCGATACGAGAAATTACTGTTTTGCCAATTTAAAGGTAAATGACTGCAGGATGTGTAACAATGGAGTGCGGTAGGTCGTAGTTTATTAGCCAAAACTTAAATTACTCCGAAGCGGCGATTCCAACTGTTTCTTACGTCATTTCTACCAACCGCACCCGTACAAATGTAGGTAGATGACGCCTACTACCTGCTGGAAATTTAGAATAAACTTTCTGGTTTCATTCACAACTATGTTTACACACGTGTCCATCAATGAATTTACTGTTTGTTTACCAATGATACGCTACCCACTCCTTCAAACAAAATGGAAGTCATTTCTCCAGTGATCAAAGTAGTCACGATCAAGAAAATAAATGGCGACATTGTAAACGGCCCTCATACTAATTACGTTACAACATGTGACGCGAAAAACGTTTCTAAGTTCCTATAATACACCTATAGTGGACTCAGTACTTTAGTTTACAGACGCTTTGCTTTGTGGTTAGGTAGGTCTATTTTGCACGGATAAGTATTCAGCATATCAAGCGGCGTTGTCACGTTTTATTCACTTGCACTAACATACTATATTATAATAATACTGCGAAAGACAAAAGTTGCAACGCTGTTAAGATAATTATATCCACGTGGAGTTGACATGGAAACGTCATTTAAAAATGCGAAGACATTATTGGCAGAGAACTGTTTCCAGTTTTTGGTGATTGGAGCGGCGTCTTAGGAGCCTCTGACAATAACTCCCCGGCTCTACCTGGCAGTAACAATGTAGTTTTTAAACCAGAGGGAAACAGTTGCCTTTGATGCCGCCTGTAAACTAAATGACAGAGTCCACTTTACCATGCGCATGCGCCAACAAATGCGAAGCAGTGTACGCTATGGAATCACGGGATGCAGCCAACATATACGCAATATTTAATGAACTTAAAAGCTAACCTAACACAATTTAAGCACTCTAATCTGTGAAAGACCAACCTAAAACCTAATCTAACGCAATTAAAGCATTCTAACCTGTGAAAGAACGCAAGGCCAAAAAAATAAATAAGTTCTGAAATTCTGAAGTATATGTGTACAGATAATTAGTATATATTCTATGTTGGCTGCACTGGACCACGTCTTTGTTGTTGCATAGAATTTTCGTTAAAATCAATATGGCTGCCCCGTCTTCATGCTACGTATGTAGTTAAGTGCCATAGAAAAATATAAAAACCATTGTAAATGTTGGGAAATAATTTGAAAAATGAAACCCTAAGAACAAAAATTGGCAGGAGTTTACGAAGGTATTAAAAAAGTCACGTCACAGCTTGTAAAGAATAACCGAATTGTTTTTATGTCGGTGCATTTTTGACTCAATTATTACGTTTTTAAAAATTGCGTTAAACTCTGAATAGTACCACAGTTCAAACTGTTAACACTTGTAGCCCCTTAATGTGCTAACTAACTAACTCACTGGCACTATCGAACCCGTAGGTTCATCGACGCGCGGACATAATCTCTCCATATATCCCTATCCTGAGCTAATGCTTTCCAATCATTCCCTGTATAATCTACTTCCCTCAAATCATAGTTAATGTTATTCTCCTACCTCATTCTTGGTCTACCAACTGGGCGTTTTCCCTCCGGCTTTCCTACAAGAAGCTTCCATGCACATCTTTCATTCCCCATTCGTGCCACATGTCCTACCAATCGCAGTCTACGAGACTTAACTGTTCTCATTATATTTGGCTTCCTATAAAGACCATGTAGTTCATTGTTATGCAGTCTTCTCCATTCACCTGTCTGTTCATCTCTCTTTAATCAAAAAATTTTCCTAAGAACTTTATTCTCAAATACTCGTAATCTCCTTTCCTCCCTTAAATTAAGAGTCCATGTTTCGCATCCATATAATATAACTGGTAGAATAATAGTTTTATATATTTTCTGTTTAATGTTTTTTGAAAGGAGCTGGGACATCAAAAGTCTCTGCAATGCAAATAGCATGCATTTCCAGAATTGAGCCTATGTTTAATTTCTTTGTGCATCTCATTCCTGTTTGTGATTATTGTTCCTAGGTATTTGAATTCAGCCACTTCCTCAAAATTTCCCTCATTTGTCATTAGCTGTCCATTTCCATTATATAATGTATTTCTACGTGTGACCATATACTTTATTTTACTGAGCCCCTTAATGTGCAGTAATACTAATCAAAAATATAATATTTTGTCGCCTTAAAGTTAACAGATGAGCACACAGTTATGGTTTCTCCTGACTGGCGCAGAATAATGTAAACACAACACAGTACAAACTTCAAAGGGTCTCAATAGCCCGAGGTGCTTGTTTGCTTCCACCCAAATTTCCAATTCGAATTGGTTGTATTATGGAATATGAAACAACACGCTATACATATGGAGATGGGAACCCCCAGGAGCTGTAAGACTGCACAATGGTCATGTGACAGAGAGAGGGAAATGAGCATCACAATGCGTGGACCACCCGCGCGCCCCGGGGAATAAATTACTTGCGTCGTCCGGGTTCATAACTCAGCCCTCGCTAAATCATCTCTTGTTAAGGGGAATCCACTGCGCAGAAAGATAAAAAAGTAACTCTTAGCCAAAAAAATATATACCTCTTTCTAATTACTTTACATTACTTTTTCGTATTAAATAATATATATGTATGTATGTATGTATGTATGAGTATGCAATTATATATATATATATATATATATATATATATATATATATATGAAAAGAAAAAAGAATGCTTGAGTCGGGATTTGAACTCGAGTCTCTAAAGTCTGTACCTTTAGCGCTCTAACCAACTGAGCTACCCAAGAATTCCAAGACAAACATACAATTTTCTTATACATGTAGTATTCTCAATTCACACAAGAGGTAGCGGAAAGATCTTCCGACTGCCATCTAGCGGCTAACATAACAGTTAAGCAAATTATTAAAGAGAATATTTACTTTATAGCAGTAACGCTTATATATATATATATATATATATATATATATATATATATATATATATGATATGATATGAAAAGAAAAGTGAATGCTTGAATCGGTATTTGAACCCGAGTCTCTAAACTGTGTACGTTTTAGCGCTCTAACCAACTGAGCTACCCAAGAATTCCAACACAAAAATACATTTTTCTTATACATGTAGTATTCTCAATTCACACAAGAGGTAGCGGAAAGATCTTCCGACTGCCATCTAGCGGCTAACATAACAGTTAAGCAAATTATTAAAGAGAATATTTACTTTATAGCAGTAAAGCTTGTATATATAGATATTATATATATATATATATATATATATGATATGAAAAGAAAAGTGAATGCTTGAATCGGTATTTGAACCCGAGTCTCTACACTGTGTACGTTTTAGCGCTCTAACCAACTGAGCTACCCAAGAATTCCAACACAAAATACATTTTTCTTATACATGTAGTATTCTCAATTCACACAAGAGGTAGCGGAAAGATCTTCCGACTGCCATCTAGCGGCTAACATAACAGTTAAGCAAATTATTAAAGAGAATATTTACTTTATAGCAGTAAAGCTTGTATATATAGATATTATATATATATATATATATATATGATATGAAAAGAAAAGTGAATGCTTGAATCGGTATTTGAACCCGAGTCTCTAAACTGTGTACGTTTTAGCGCTCTAACCAACTGAGCTACCCAAGAATTCCAACACAAAATACATTTTTCTTATACATGTAGTATTCTCAATTCACACAAGAGGTAGCGGAAAGATCTTCCGACTGCCATCTAGCGGCTAACATAACAGTTAAGCAAATTATTAAAGAGAATATTTACTTTATAGCAGTAAAGCTTGTATATATAGATATTATATATATATATATATATATATATGATATGAAAAGAAAAGTGAATGCTTGAATCGGTATTTGAACCCGAGTCTCTAAACTGTGTACGTTTTAGCGCTCTAACCAACTGAGCTACCCAAGAATTCCAACACAAAAATACATTTTTCTTATACATGTAGTATTCTCAATTCACACAAGAGGTAGCGGAAAGATCTTCCGACTGCCATCTAGCGGCTAACATAACAGTTAAGCAAATTATTAAAGAGAATATTTACTTTATAGCAGTAAAGCTTGTATATATAGATATTATATATATATATATATATATATATATATATATATATGATATGAAAAGAAAAGTGAATGCTTGAATCGGTATTTGAACCCGAGTCTCTAAACTGTGTACGTTTTAGCGCTCTAACCAACTGAGCTACCCAAGAATTCCAACACAAAAATACATTTTTCTTATACATGTAGTATTCTCAATTCACACAAGAGGTAGCGGAAAGATCTTCCGACTGCCATCTAGCGGCTAACATAACAGTTAAGCAAATTATTAAAGAGAATATTTACTTTATAGCAGTAAAGCTTGTATATATAGATATTATATATATATATATATATATATAGACCTATATATATGATATGAAAAGAAAAATGAATGCTTGAATCGGGATTTGAACCCGAGTCTCTAAACTCTGTACGTTTAGCGCTCTAACCAACTGAGCTACTCAAGAATTCCAACACAAACATACATTTTTCTTATATATGTAGTATTCTCAATTCACACAAGAGGTAGTGGGAATTCGTTCCAACACCATCTAGTGGCCAACATAACAGTTAAGCAATTTTTAAGAGAATATTTACTTTATAGCAGTAACGCTTGTATATTTAGATGTTATAAACTATATATATATATATATATATATATATATATATATATATAGATAGAGAGAGAGAGAGAGAGAGAGAGAGAGAGAGAGGAGAGAGATAGAGAGAGAGAGAGAGGGGCACACGCCGTAGCGTAGTGGTTAAGGCACTGAGCTACAAGCCGGAGGATCGAGGGTTCAAGTCCCGGTGGGGTCAGGATTTTTAAACTGACCAAAACCTTGTGGCGGCACTATGGCCCTGGGGTTGACTCAGCCTCTAACGGAAATGAGTACCAGGCGTTTGTTCTGGGGTAAAGGCGGCCGTCACGCAGGGCTGACAACCCGGCTGACATCAAGTGCCGATTGTCTAGAAAAAGTGGGAGCCTTAACCTCCTACTACCCCAAGGGCCTCCGGGCCTGTTGTGGGATCACTTTACTAACTATATATATATATATATATATATATATATATATATATATAAACGAATGTATGTGTCTGTTCTTTATAGACTTATTTCAATCGACCTTTGTGAAAATTTGTATATATAAAGGTTTACAGATGCGGCGAGTGTAAAGTCGTTATCTATTCTGATATAAAATCATTAGGTGTAGGAGTTCACCTGAAACGAAAATTTAAAAATCGCTCTAGCGGTCGCAATTTTCGATCTTTCACAACAAAACCCGGGATATCGAATTAAAATAAACCAAGGTAGGTGTTATCCAAAAATGAGCGAAATCCGAAAATTAGAAGTGGAGGTTTACTAGAAATCGGAAATTAAAAACTAGCAACCGCCATGTTTGGTCCGTCTCAGCTTATACCATACAATTTAATTGATTTGTTTTCCACCCCGGCGGGTGATATGAAGGCCAGATTATGTTCGGGGACCGTTTGGGTTGTCTAACAGGTGAGGAAAGCTCTCGGGGGGGAAAAAACACACCCAGGAAGCTTGTCCCGACCGGGAATCGAGCCTGGGCCCGCTGCATGATAGAGCAGCGCGCTACCTCATGATCACAGTGATGGACATACACAGGCCTATATAAGCCTATATAAATTTTGGTTATGGTTACATTCGGTGTCTACTACATAGGTTCGGTGAAGATCTATACATTTTTTTTAAATATTTTAATTATATAACAACCTCAATAGCATCATTAGTTCGGAATTCGGTAATACACGGGCAATGGCGGGTAATGGGCTAGTTGCAGATTACACAGTTCAACATGATTTTTGTCTCATGAGTACCAATAGTTGTACTTAATGCAGTTTTTTATCGTGTTTTCAAATATGTATTCGGAATTTCTCCATCACCCACAGTTTTTTTATTTCAATTTCAATTAATGGATTTAAATAATTTTTTGAATAAACGTTTTTTCGTCCATTTGTTCATTGTAAAATAAAACCAAATGAGCTAACTCAGGAGATTTCAGCTATGGAAAAGAGATATCAAGGTAAATGGAATCCTAATATGCTGGCCGATTATTGTTGGACCATCAAGAGGGATGATCCACAGGCGAAATATAGCAGAAAATCGTCATTTCTTACTTTATAGGTGAGTCCGAATGTTCGAATATTGTGTAGTTACGAATGTAGAAAATATTAAAGTGTTTGAAATTATAAATTCCTGTCTCTCGGAAACCTTGAGTGATGGAGAAAACCCGATATCGTATTTGAATTCAGGAGACAAAATACTATCAGAATCACATATTTTTCTTTCTGAGACAAAAAAAGAGTTTATTTTTTATTGCTCAGTGTAATTGGCTAGTTGCAGATAAGCGGGAATTGAACTCAAGGTATGCTGGTGAAAGCCGCGCCTATTAATGTTCCTGTGATAAGACTGCGATAAAGCAGTTATATGTCTGGACCTGATACCAGGAACTTATAAATACATCTGAACGTTAAAGTCAGTGAACTAGTTCTTTAGTTCGTTATTCAGTGGAGAGAATCCTTCTTCAAATTTTACTAAATCCGAGCTAAGTTCCAGTTGTACTGTAAACAAACTTACATAAGGTATTACTCTGTCTGTTGTGGGAACCGTGGTGCTACTTTTACCCGCCATATGACTGAATTCTGTACAGAACTACCATCGATGTTTTATAAAACATTGGCAGTTCCTGCATTACTTTATGGGAGCGAAACTTCGGTAATGACCAAAAAATTGCAAAATACAGAGTGATTCAGAAATATGGCTATACGTTTGATCGCATTTTGTGACGAAAATAATATTATTAAATGAAATATGATGTTATCATTGGAAAGGGAATCCTTCAAATTACAACAATAGAACAGAACAAAACAAATCACTGCTCACGTGCAGCTTGGCGGGTTGATTTTTGTGGGTTAGCGTCGAACGCCTCCACAATTGTCTTCGTTGTTTCTGCATTCGTGCTAATGCGAGGCCTTCCAGGAGGTTTGATTTTCTGCATCCTTCCCATTTCCAGCAGTCGTTTTCTCCACTTCCCAACAGTCGACGGCTGCAATGCTACGTTAAACTCACGTCTTGTCCGTCTTGCGGCCTCACTATCATTAGCATACGTTATTGTCCATGCAGCAATTGTAATTTGCTGTCGCATATACAATGCCATTTTGACTAATGACGTAAGTTCTACACTGTTTTGTTTTATTCCATTGTTGTAATTTGAATAATTGCCTTCCCACGGTAATTTCATATTTCCTGTAATGG
Source organism: Diploptera punctata (assembly GCA_030220185.1). Lineage (NCBI taxonomy): Eukaryota > Metazoa > Arthropoda > Insecta > Blattodea > Blaberidae > Diploptera > Diploptera punctata. The sequence continues at coordinate 478,614 of JASPKZ010010684.1, read as the reverse complement.
TAATATTTTCATCACACAACGTGATTAAACGTATAGCCGTATTTATGATTCGCCCTGTATAAACGGACAACCATCATAGTGAGGCGATAAAATACCGATAACTTGAAACTTCCTCCATTTCCTATTTAGGCGTATTTATGACAAAAAAATATATATGGGTCTATCTAATGACACATTTACGCTTTTTCCATGATGTCGATTGATGCATGTTTCGCATCCATATAATATAACTAGCAGAATAACAGTTTTGTATATTTTCAGTTTAACATTTTTTTAAAGGAGATGGGACGACAAGAGTCTCTGTAATACATAATAGCACGCATTTCCAGAATTGAGCCTATGTTTAATTTCTTTGTGCATCTCATTCCTATTTGTGATTGGTCCTAGGTATATGAACTCTTTGAGAATAAAGTCCTCAGAATTTTTTGTTGGACCGAAGAGAGATGAACAGACAGGTAAATGGAGAAAACTGCATAACAGTGCATTACATGGCCTCTATAGGAAGCCAGATATAATAAGAACAGTTAAGTCTCGTACTCTGCGATGGGCAGGACATGTGGCACAGATGGGGGAAAGAAAGAGGTGAATGAAAGCTTCTTGTAGGAAAACCAGAGGGTAAACCCCCAGATGGTAGACCAATATTTAGGTGGGAGAATAACATTAACTATGATTTGAGGGAAGTAGATTATACAGGGAATAATTGGAAAACATTAGCTCAGGATAGAGATGTATGGAGAGCTTATGTCCGCGCGGCCATGAACCTACGGGTCGATAGTACCAGTAAGTAATTAAGTAATCATCTTATCCCTGTTTGTAATTATTGTTTCTAGGTAATCGAATTCTGCAACGGAAATGAGTACCAGACGCTTGTTGTGGGGTAAAGGCGGCCGTCACGCAGGGCTGACAACCCGGCTAACATGAAGTGCTGATTGTCTAGAAAAATTGGGAGACTTAACCTCCTACTTCCCCAAGGGTCTACTGAGGCCTGTAGTAATATCACTTTACTTTTACTTGTTCAAACTTTCCCTCATTTGTCATTAGCTGTCATCGATGTCCATTTTTAGGCCCAATTTCTTTCTTGGTGGATATTTTCACTAGAATCCCCATATAATATTTAGGCACCATAACATATCATTTTGCGTTCATTTTTAGAGTTATCAGAGTCGAAATAAAGCGATTGGGAAATTAACAGAAGAATGTTGTTTGATAGCTTGTTAAACTGTTATTAAAAAAAAACAATGGACAATATCCAATTAAATACGTCAGTAAGGCTATTAAATTAAAACATCGTGCTGCTCTCTATAGGACATTGCAAGAAACTACTTTCCAGTGGCGGATTCAACAACAGTAAACAACCCGGTTGCCTAAACAAACCGATTAATATAATAACTCACTCAATGGCAATATAGAACACGAAGGTTCGTGGCCGCACGGAGATAAGCTCTCCATACATCTCTATCCTGAGATAATGGTTTTCAAATCATTCCCTGTATGATCTACTCCCCTCAAATCGTGGTTAATTATTCTGCCACCTCATTCTTGGTCTTCTAAATGGTAGCTTTCTCTCTGGTTTTCCTACAAGAAGTTTCAATGATTATTTCGAGAATTGTAATTGCGAACAGAAGTTTGTTAAAAATTGAAGAATTAAATAGTGTTTAGTGACATTTTTAATAAATCCATTGTGCTTCTTACGCCTAAATGACATAGAAGAAAAAATAGAGGCTATCCTGGCTTAATATATATTTTTCTTCGTGACTATTTAACTCATGCCCCAAATGGTAGTCAATGACCAATCACATTTCAATAATTTTTCACCTCGATTTTATCAGTTTAATTTTATCACTGTAAAATCAAGCTCTTAGCGTACTGGTTAAGGCACCGAGCTACAAGCCGGAGGGTCGAGGGTTCAAGTCCCGTTGGGGTCAGTATTTTTAAACTGACCAAAACCCTCTGGCGGCACTATGGCCCTGGGGTCGACTCGGCCTCTAACGGAAATGAGTACCGGACGCTTGTTCTGGTGTAAAGGCGACCGTCACGCAGGGCTGACAACCCGGCTGACATAAAGGGCCGATTGTCTAGAAAATGTGGGAGCCTTAACCTCCTACTACCCCAAGGACCTCCGGGCCTGTTGTGGGATCACTTTACTTTTTTTTAAATCAAGCTCTTCCTTTTTAACATTCTGAATAGGTCATAGTATTCTTTTCGAATAGAGAAATATTGGTGCCAGATTGTATGTATAGTGCATCGAATGTTACCTTATCGTGGTTGCGGGAGATAATATAAAAACATTTGTAGCAATTTATTATACCACAAAAAAGAGAAACCACTGTTTGCACTTTCTTAAACGTATTTTTTCCCAGGTAACAACGTTCCAGAAAAATATAATTGTCATATTTACATCATAGGACATCAGAAATTAATTAATATACAGTTTGATGTGTTTCATTTTTTCTACACTAGAGTGCATTCTTACAATATTGCGTTCCTTTGGCAGTAAATAATATGATCTGGTTGCAGTGATAAACAAGTGAAACATAACGTTTCTCATTTGTTTTCAAACATCGCCGTTTACATTAAATATATAAATATTTTAAAATAACTATAGTTAAATAATGATTTGTGAGTAAACAGCTTAATTTTATTCGTTAAATAGTCCTAACAAATGCCACTCTTGATTTCCAAATTCTCTCGTGGCATTACTTATGAGAAGGAAAAACTAATTCCCATAAAATTTGTAAGAAAATTGAATAAATCAATTTTACTGGTGATGCAAATGGGAATTACACAACCAATGTTTGACTTTGAAAGTTCTGTTTGTGTATTTCCTTCTACAATTATGTGAAATAAATCTTAAAGAAATGCATAAACGAATCAACAAAGTATGTGTTGATATTCAGTTCGGAATATATTATTGACGCAAAGCATATTTCTTGAAAGCATGTACATTCAAATGGGTGGAATGCTTTTCTCCACACCGGCATTTGCAAATATTTTATTGCTGTAGGTAGGTCATATTTCACAGTAACATGCAGCAGTAAATGCTATGTTACTTCAATAAAATATCCAACTTTACTGTCTTTATTCTTAAGCTCTTTGAAAGTCTTCCAATAAATCTTAGTGTTCAATATTCAATAGTTTTAGAATGTAGCAGCTGTTACAAAACTCAATCCCATTGGTCCTCCGTGTCCTGTGGATCAACAAGTGTTGCATCCATTGTTTAACAACCTCTCCTGGCTGCTCTTGGTCCTGTAAAGTCCCGGGTTCATGCGATGCATGTAAAAGTGAAACTTGAATGAAATTTGAATGAAAGAATAATAAAAATAGTAGAGAGTAGTGCTAATCTAATCCTAATCCATGCACCCATCCATAGTAATTCTGCCCGAAGGCAGATCCTTCACTGCAATCATAACATTTTCATGCTATGCTTGCAGCTTTACTAAGCAATTGTAGGAAGTAGTAGTAGGACTTTATTAGACAAAAAGTAAGATATTTACAATATTATTTACAAATATGGGTCGCAAGGGCAGTAAGCCGTACGTGCTGTTGACAGTCCGTTACTATAAAGTAATAATTGCTACTAGTGTAAAGAAAAATAAACAACAAAAACAGCAATAACATTACAATTACATAAAGAAAACACAATAATAATATTACAATTAAATAATAACACAATAGCATTATACACTAAAAACATTAACATTACAATTACATAAAGAAAACACAATAATATTACAATTAAATAATAACACAATAGCATTATACACTAATTAATTTATATATAATTGTTAATAATTAATGGTATTGTATTTTGATAACATATATTTATTCATGAATGAGTGTTGTCCTTATTTTTCGCGTTTTGTCCAGAAATTTACCGAGATTTATCCAATTTTCTGGGTTTACCAGTAACTCGTAGCATTCCAATCTTTCCCGATTTGAATTTAGAAATCTTTCCGGTAATAACTGACGTCTCCAATATTCTAAGTGTGGTAGCTTCCCGTTGCTTTCCACACCGGTGAAGGATGATGATGATTTCGGGGACCGTTTGGGCCTTAAAGTTTTCCTAACATTTGTCTTACAGGTGAGGAAAAACCCCGATAAAAACCTCACCCATAAAAACTGCCCCGACCGGGAATCGAACCCGGGTCCACTGCGTGTCAAGGCAGCGCGCTACCTCGAGACCACAGCAGTGCACTTCTAATTCTAATAAAAATGTAATAACCGTATCTCTTAAACTGAATCACTGGTTCTATTGGACCTGTAGGTTCATGACCACGCGAAACATAAACTCTCCATACATCTCTATCCTGAGGTAATGTTTTCCAATAATTCCCTGTATAATCTACTTCCCTCAAATCGTGGTTAATGCTATTCTCCCACCTCATTCTTGGTCTACCAACTGGTTTTTCTACAAGACGTTTCCATGCACATCTTTGATTCTCCATTAGTGCCACATGTCCTGCTCATTGCAATCTAAGAGACTTAACTGTTCTTATTTTATCGGGATTTCTATAATGACCATGTAGCTCAGTGTTATGCAGTCTTCTCCATTTACTTGTCTGTTCATGTTATTATGCATTACAGAGACTCTTGTCTTCCCAACTTCTTTAAAAAAAAAGTTAAACTGAAAATATATAAAACTGTTATTCTACCAGTTATATTATATGGATGTGAAACATGGACTCTTACTTTAAGGGAGGAAAGGAGATTACAAGTATTTGTGAATAAAGTTCTTAGGGAAATTTTCAACTACAGAGAGAACAGACAGGTGAATGGAGAAGACTACATAACAATGAACTATATGGTCTTTATAGGAAGCCAGATATAATAAGAACAGTTAAGTCTCGTAGACTGCGATGCGCAGGATATGTGGTACAAATGGTGAATGAAAGAGGAGCATGGAAGCATCTTGTAGGAAACCAGATGTATACCGAATATGAGGTGGGAGAATAACATTAAGGAAGGTCGATTCCAAATACGCCTCCAACCATCTCTGTCTTCCCATGTTTTACTTCTTTTTAGTTCTTCCCAGTCGTATCCTCTCTCTTGTAGACTTTTCTTCACAAGAGGATGAAGGTGATATTTTGTTAAATTGAGATTATTTTTTATATTTACATATTCGCACCTACTTCCATTATGCCACGACATAAAACATTGACAGGTCGAAGTGAGAGGCAAAGAAGAAGGGATATATATTCCTGTACTTACTTACTTACGCACTGGCACTATCGAACCCGTAGGTTCATGGCCGCGCGGACATAAGCTCTCCATAAATCCCTATCCTGAGCTAATGCTTTCCAATCATTCCCTGTATAATCTACTTCCCTCAAATCATAGTTAATGTTGTTCTCCCACCTCATTCTTGGTCCACCAACTGGGCGTTTTCCCTCTGGCTTTCCTACAAGAAGCTTCAATGCACGTCTTTCATTCCCCATACGCGCAACATGTCCTGCCCATCGCAGTCTACGAGACTTAACTGTTCTTATTATATCTGGCTTCCTATAAAGACCATGTAGTTCACTGTTATGTAGTCTTCTCCATTCACCTGTCTGTTCATCTCTCTTTGGTCCAAAAATGTTCCTAAGTATTTTATTCTCAAATACTTGTAATCTCCTTTCCTCCCTTAAAGTAAGAGACCATGTTTCGCATCCATATAATATAACTGGTAGAATAACATACCCCTGTACACGTAACAATAGGCCAAATGCAAATTTAAATAGTATAAATATATACAAAAGAATGGAAAAATCATCTGAGAAGAATGGCAAGAAATAGACTTCCAAAATTGGCATTCCAATATACCCCAACTGGACATAGGGACCAAGGAAGACCAAAATATCGGTGGAAAGATCAAGACCATCTTCGCTAGGTTTACCGTACAGGCCACATGGCAAAACGAATTTGTTCATGATGATGATGAAATATATACAAATGTCAAATTTCGCGTTATTGTTATTTCAAATATGGCTTAGCCAAGCTATACCACACATTTCCTATCGATCCTATTTTTAAAATAAATCGAAAATTAATGCTTAATTAAGTATTTGCGACAAACTTAAAAATTTAATGAACTGTTGTCGAATTTCGACCGCTGAGCGACCGCTAGTAAGTATTCTATAAATTAGCAATATTGGAACATAAATTTGATTTGTCGAGGAATTCATTTCCCTTACGTAGTTCTGCGTGACGGACTTAGCTTATCACAATTGACTCCTCTTAAATACGCACACAGACGCATTATAATAAAGCTGGAGAGTTTTTCAGAGTTATGTGTGAGCTTGTTGAATGTCCGCAGCACAATAGATATGGAAGTTAAGCAGGGCCGCCACCCTTGATCCTAATTACCGGCCGTTAATCTTTATAAATCCGCATCTCGCTGCCGGGGTGGGGTCTGATTAATGTTACAGCCGGCAGAATAAATTATCCAGCACATATGACGTGGGTGGCGCCACCTACACGAGCCACCAGTGGACCGCGATCCACTGTCGCCAACTACACCCAATAATCTATCATTCTATCATTGTAAAGCATTGGAAAACCTAATCACGAACATTTACGCCCAAATCATGTTATGTTTTCATTAACCGTACGTCTAAATAATCATTACTGAAGCCATTCATAAGTCATACACGATCCTCCCAACATATGTGTTTCTTATATTTTAACAGTTGAATAGTATAATGAGAAGTTAGACTTCTGACTGTCTCTTGTTTTGGTTTCACACACAAACAGTTGAATAATATAATGAGAAGTTAGACTTCTGACTGTCTTTTGTCTTGGTTTCACACACAAACAGTTGAATAATATAATGAGAAGTTAGACTTCTGACTGTCTTTTCTTTTGGTTTCACGCACGAACAGTTCAATAATATAATGAGAAGTTGGGTTACTTTAGGATACATAAGGTTAGGTTATTTAAGTTAGGAAAGGTTACTTTACGTTAGGTTAGCTCGGTTTAGGAGTGCTTGGGTCTTTTTGACTGGTTCGGTCGGTTTAGGTGTTGTTCGGTCGTTTTTAGCTGTTTCAATCGTTTTAGGTGGTTCGGTCGTTTTAGACTCGTTCGGTCATTTAGGCTGATTCCATCGTTTAGACTGGTTCTTTCTGTTTAGATGTGGTTCGTTTGTTTTATGCTGGTTCGTTCTGTTCAGGTGTGGTTTGATCGATTGATGCTAGTTCGGTCGTTTAAGCCTGGTTCTTTCTGTTTAAGTGTGGTTCGTTCTATTCTGATACGGTCGTTTTAGACTCGTTCATTCTGTTCAGGTGTGGTTTGGTCTATTTAGGCTATATCGTTCAGTTTAGCGGTTGTACGGTCATATTAGGGTGGTTTTGTAGGTTAAAAGATGGATTAGTCGGGTATGTAAATTATGTCAAATAAAATTTCAATTTAAATGGCCAAGTAAAATTCCAGTTCAATGTGCATTTAAACGACCAATCAAATTTTCAGTTAAATGTCCAATGAAGTGGCCATGTCTGGCCTGGTCAGGTCAGGTCAGGTCAGGTCATGTCAGGTTAGGTTAGGTTAAGTTTGGTTGTGTTCAGTTAGGTTAGGTTAGGTTTGTTTCGTTTTTTGTTTGTTTTTGTTGATGTGTTTTGTAATTGTTTGGTTTGGCTTCGCTTGGTAAGGTCAGGTAGATTTAGTTTGGTTAGGTTATGTAAATTTAGGCTAAGTTAGGTTATGTTACACTAGGTTAGGTTAGGTTTGGTTTGTTTTTGTTGGCGTGATTTGTAATTGTTTGGTTTGGCTTGGCTTGGCTAGACCGGGAACTATATTTAAATAATGATTTTTTTTAGTAAACACCTTAATTTTATTCGTTAAATAGCCCTAACAAATGCCACCCTTGTTTATGTTTTTGCTTTTATATTTATATTCTTATATATATATATATATATATATATATATATATATATATATATATATATATAAATGTTTATGATAGGATGCCTGATAGCGTAACTCGTAGCGCACTAATACCAAATTAGAGGTCCTCGACTCAAATCCCAGTTCAGGCCTTTATTCTTCTTTTCATGTCCTATTCATGTCCTATTAGACTTTAATTGCTAAATGTCAAAATTTAATTATAACATCGAAATAAATAAATGTATGTGTGTATATATATATATATATATATATATATATATATACACACATATTGGCATCGAAATTTCGGTGTCTAGTAAATGGGATTGGTAAAGATCTGATTTTTTTTTTCAAAATTATTTTCAAGAGAAAACCCTTAATAGGTTAATTCCTTCGGGATTCGCTAATATTCAGAAGTCACGCCTGAATTCATGGTACGGGATTCTTTAAAACCCTTTAAAACATAGTTTCCCCACACTAGAGATACACGTTTGTGGACGGTTCCCTAAACAAGTTAAAATGAAATTTTTCAGCGAAGAAACACATTAAATTATAGAGTGATATATGGCGGAGAGTTGCAAATGGGTTTCCCATGTAACTTTTGTGCCCTGAGGTCAACCCGACCTCTAATTCGTATTCCATTTGTCAAGGACTCGTGGTTTTACATCCATTAGTCCACGTCCTAACTCCACTGCAGAGCAACTGGGGTTAACTGCACACAATAATCTTATTTGAGCGACAGTTGCCCATTGTTGTACAATAAACCCATCACTAGGGCCAGCATTTTTATATAACAAAATATAAGATTGCAATGCAGTTGGTATATTATTCAACTGTTTGTGTGTGAAACCAAAAAAAAAACAGTCAGAAGTCTAAATTCTCATTATACTATTCAACTCTTTGTGTGTGACACAAAGACAAAAGACAGTCAGAAGTCTAGCTTCTCATTATTCTATTCAACTGTTTGTATGTGAAACAAAAACAAAAGACAGTCAGAAGTCTAACTTCTCATTATACTATTCAACTGTTTGTGTGTGAAACAAAAACAAAATACAGTCAGAAGTCTAACTTCTCATTATACTATTCAATTGTTTGTGTGTGAAACCAAAACAAAACACAGTCAGAAGTCTAACCTCTCATTATACGATTTAATTGTTTGTGTGTGAAACCAAAACAAAAGATAGAAGTCTAACGCCTCATTATACTATTCAATTGTTTGTATGTGAAACAAAAACAAAAGACAGTCAGAAGTCTAACTTCTCATTATATTATTCAACTGTTTGTGTCTGAAACCAAAACAAAAGACAGTCAGAAATCTAACTTCTCATTATACTATTCAACTGTTTGTGTGTGAAACAAAAACAAAATACAGTCAGAAGTCTAACTTCTCATTATACTATTCAACTGTTTGTGTGTGAAACGAAAACAGAAGACAGTCAGAAGTCTAACTTCTCATTATACTATTCAACTGTTTGTGTGTGAAACGAAAACAGAAGACAGTCAGAAGTCTAACTTCTCATTATACTATTCAATTGTTTGTGTGTGAAACCAAAACAAAAGACAGTCAGAAGTCTAACCTCTCATTATACGATTTAATTGTTTGTGTGTGAAACCAAAACAAAAGATAGAAGTCTAACGCCTCATTATACTATTCAATTGTTTGTATGTGAAACAAAAACAAAAGACAGTCAGAAGTCTAACTTCTCATTATATTATTCAACTGTTTGTGTCTGAAACCAAAACAAAAGACAGTCAGAAATCTAACTTCTCATTATACTATTCAACTGTTTGTGTGTGAAACAAAAACAAAATACAGTCAGAAGTCTAACTTCTCATTATACTATTCAACTGTTTGTGTGTGAAACGAAAACAGAAGACAGTCAGAAGTCTAACTTCTCATTATACTATTCAATTGTTTGTGTGTGAAACCAAAACAAAAGACAGTCAGAAGTCTAACCTCTCATTATACGATTTAATTGTTTGTGTGTGAAACCAAAACAAAAGATAGAAGTCTAACGTCTCATTATACTATTCAATTGTTTGTGTGTGAAACCAAAACAAAAAACAGTCAAAAGTCTAACTTCTCATTATACTATTCAATTGTTTGTGTGTGAAACCAAAACAAAAGACAGTCAGAAGTCTAACCTCTCATTATACGATTCAATTGTTTGTGTGTGAAACCAAAACAAAAGATAGAAGTCTAACGTCTCATTATACTATTCAATTGTTTGTATGTGAAACAAAAACAAAAGACAGTCAGAAGTCTAACTTCTCATTATATTATTCAACTGTTTGTGTCTGAAACCAAAACAAAAGACAGTCAGAAATCTAACTTATCATTATACTATTCAACTGTTTGTGTGTGAAACAAAAACAAAATACAGTCAGAAGTCTAACTTCTCATTATACTATTCAACTGTTTGTGTGTGAAACGAAAACAGAAGACAGTCAGAAGTCTAACTTCTCATTATACTATTCAATTGTTTGTGTGTGAAACCAAAACAAAAGACAGTCAGAAGTCTAACCTCTCATTATACGATTTAATTGTTTGTGTGTGAAACCAAAACAAAAGATAGAAGTCTAACGTCTCATTATACTATTCAATTGTTTGTGTGTGAAACCAAAACAAAAGACAGTCAAAAGTCTAACTTCTCATTATACTATTCAATTGTTTGTATGTGAAACAAAAACAAAAGACAGTCAGAAGTCTAACTTCTCATTATATTATTCAACTGTTTGTGTCTGAAACCAAAACAAAAGACAGTCAGAAATCTAACTTCTCATTATACTATTCAACTGTTTGTGTGTGAAACAAAAACAAAATACAGTCAGAAGTCTAACTTCTCATTATACTATTCAACTGTTTGTGTGTGAAACGAAAACAGAAGACAGTCAGAAGTCTAACTTCTCATTATACTATTCAATTGTTTGTGTGTGAAACCAAAACAAAAGACAGTCAGAAGTCTAACCTCTCATTATACGATTTAATTGTTTGTGTGTGAAACAAAAACAAAAGATAGAAGTCTAACGTCTCATTATACTATTCAATTGTTTGTGTGTGAAACCAAAACAAAAGACAGTCAAAAGTCTAACTTCTCATTATACTATTCAACTGTTTGTGTGTGAAACAAAACAAAATACAGTCAGAAGTCTAACTTCTCATTATACTATTCAACTGTTTGTGTGTGAAACGAAAACAGAAGACAGTCAGAAGTCTAACTTCTCATTATACTATTCAATTGTTTGTGTGTGAAACCAAAACAAAAGACAGTCAGAAGTCTAACCTCTCATTATACGATTTAATTGTTTGTGTGTGAAACCAAAAACAAAAGATAGAAGTCTAACTTCTAATTATACTATTCAATTGTTTGTGTGTGAAACCAAAACAAAAGACAGCCAAAAGTCTAACTTCTCATTATACTATTCAACTGTTTGTGTGTGAAACAAAAACAAAATACAGTCAGAAGTCTAACTTCTCATTATATTATTCAACTGTTTGTGTGTGAAACCAAAACAGAAGACAGTCAGAAGTCTAACTTCTCATTATACTATTTAATTGTTTGTGTGTGGAAACCAAAACAAAAGACAGTCAGAAGTCTAACCTCTCATTATACGATTTAATTGTTTGTGTGTGAAACCAAAACAAAAGACAGAAGTCTAACGTTCTCATTATACTATTCAATTGTTTGTGTGTGAAACCAAAACAAAAGACAGTCAAAAGTCTAACTTCTCATTATACTATTCAACTGTTTGTGTGTGAAACAAAAACAAATACAGTCAGAAGTCTAACTTCTCATTATACTATTCAACTGTTGTGTGTGTGAAACGAAAACAGAAGACAGTCAGAAGTCTAACTTCTCATTATACTATTCAATTGTTTGTGTGTGAAACCAAAACAAAAGACAGTCAGAAGTCTAACCTCTCATTATACGATTTAATTGTTTGTGTGTGAAACCAAAACAAAAGATAGAAGTCTAACGTCTCATTATACTATTCAATTGTTTGTGTGTGAAACCAAAACAAAAGACAGTCAAAAGTCTAACTTCTCATTATACTATTCAACTGTTTGTGTGTGAAACAAAAACAAAATACAGTCAGAAGTCTAACTTCTCATTATACTATTCAACTGTTTGTGTGTGAAACGAAAACAGAAAGACAGTCAGAAGTCTAACTTTTCATTATACTATTCAATTGTTTGTGTGTGAAACCAAAACAAAAGACAGTCAGAAGTCTAACCTCTCATTATACGATTTAATTGTTTGTGTGTGAAACCAAAACAAAAGATAGAAGTCTAACGTCTCATTATACTATTCAATTGTTTGTGTGTGAAACCAAAACAAAAGACAGTCAAAAGTCTAACTTCTCATTATACTATTCAACTGTTTGTGTGTGAAACAAAAACAAAATACAGTCAGAAGTCTAACTTCTCATTATACTATTCAACTGTTTGTGTGTGAAACGAAAACAGAAGACAGTCAGAAGTCTAACTTCTCATTATACTATTCAATTGTTTGTGTGTGAAACCAAAACAAAAGACAGTCAGAAGTCTAACCTCTCATTATACGATTTAATTGTTTGTGTGTGAAACCAAAACAAAAGAAAGAAGTCTAACGTCTCATTATAATATTCAATTGTTTGTGTGTGAAACCAAAACAAAAGACAGTCAAAAGTCTAACTTCTCATTATACTATTCAACTGTTTGTGTGTGAAACAAAAACAAAATACAGTCAGAAGTCTAACTTCTCATTATACTATTCAACTGTTTGTGTGTGAAACGAAAACAGAAGACAGTCAGAAGTCTAACTTCTCATTATACTATTCAATTGTTTGTGTGTGAAACAAAAACAAAAGACAGTCAGAAGTCTAACCTCTCATTATACGATTTAATTGTTTGTGTGTGAAACCAAAACAAAAGATAGAAGTCTAACGTCTCATTATACTATTCAATTGTTTGTGTGTGAAACCAAAACAAAAGACAGTCAAAAGTCTAACTTCTCATTATACTATTCAACTGTTTGTGTGTGAAACAAAAACAAAATACAGTCAGAAGTCTAACTTCTCATTATACTATTCAACTGTTTGTGTGTGAAACGAAAACAGAAGACAGTCAGAAGTCTAACTTCTCATTATACTATTCAATTGTTTGTGTGTGAAACAAAAACAAAAGACAGTCAGAAGTCTAACCTCTCATTATACGATTTAATTGTTTGTGTGTGAAACCAAAACAAAAGATAGAAGTCTAACGTCTAATTATACTATTCAATTGTTTGTGTGTGAAACCAAAACAAAAGACAGTCAAAAGTCTAACTTCTCATTATACTATTCAACTGTTTGTGTGTGAAACAAAAACAAAATACAGTCAGAAGTCTAACTTCTCATTATACTATTCAACTGTTTGTGTGTGAAACGAAAACAGAAGACAGTCAGAAGTCTAAGTTCTCATTATACTATTCAATTGTTTGTGTGTGAAACCAAAACAAAAGACAGTCAGAAGTCTAACCTCTCATTATACGATTTAATTGTTTGTGTGTGAAACCAAAACAAAAGATAGAAGTCTAACGTCTCATTATACTATTCAATTGTTTGTGTGTGAAACCAAAACAAAAGACAGTCAAAAGTCTAACTTCTCATTATACTATTCAACTGTTTGTGTGTGAAACAAAAACAAAAGACAGTCAAAAGTCTAACTTCTCATTATACTATTCAACTGTTTGTGTGTGAAACCAAAACAAAAGACAGTCAAAAGTCTAACTTCTCATTATACTATTCAACTGTTTGTGTGTGAAACCAAAACAAAAGACAGTCAAAAGTCTAACTTCTCATTATACTATTCAAAATTTCTGTAGAATTTCTTACACGTTGGAATTCAAAGTATTTGAAAAGTGGAGAGAAATAAATTGTTTTGAATGTTTTCAAACAGTTTAGTGAAAAATATCCGACATTAACCATTGAGAATTTGGTGAAATTAACAGCAAAATTTACAGGTGAGTCAGCATGGAGCATAAATTATGCTCGTAATGAAATTGTACCTGTAAATGAAGGCTATGTATTGACACCATGGAAAAAGCGTAAACGTCCCATTCGGTAGGCCCATACATATTTTTTTGTCATAAATAAATAAGAAATGATGGAATTTCCTAATTGTTGGTGCCATCTTACTTTATAATCAGTCTTATTTCCCGTAAAATACGATGTTGACTAAGAACAATGTTTCTATTGATGACAGTTCCGTACATAATTCAGCCATATGGCGGGTAAAAGTAGCACCACTGTTGCCCCAATAGACGCAGTCGGCGAAATATCTTAAGCAAGTTGGTTTACAGTGCCACTGGAACATTGCTAGGATACGAGCCAGAAGTGGGGGTTCGATTCTCGGACGGGAAGATTCTTCTTCTTCTTCTTTTTCTTCCAAGTATTAGGCCAAGGCCTGTTACGATCCTATAGAAAACTTTCCCCCCTCCAGCGTTTCATAGGACGGCCCAGTGATCTTCGTCCTCTTGGTATATAATTATAAACAGCTTTGGGGATCCGATTTGAACTCATTCTTTCAAGATGGTGTTTCCAATTTAGTTGGTACTGTTTAATATATTCCAAAATTGGCGTAGTCTTCAATTCTTTTAAGACATCGGTGTTCCTTTTCCGATCCCATCTGGTGTAACCCGCTGTTCTGCGCATGAGAATTTCCCGGTGAAGATTCTTAAAAAGCTTTAAACTCTCCGGTGAGAACATGGCCCTGGGTTCGACTCAACCTTTAATATAAATGAGTAGGCTATCAGACGCTTGTTCTGCGGGTACACGCGGTCGTTACGCAGGGCTGATATCTCGTGCCTATTGTCTAGGAAGTTGATAGCCTTAACCCCCTATACCGTAAGGCCTATGTGAGGTCCCTTCTCCTTTATAAATTATCGCTCAAGTTTGCCAACCCGAACAATTGTTTCTGCAGTAGAAGCAAATATTAATTTATAGATTTTAGCAAGTGTTTGAAGAGCTAACAATGCGCCCCCTTTGTTAGAGGTTGGGATATTTGGAGAGATTAGAGAACAGTATGATACATGTGGGGGAATGATGTATAACACATCTGCTATATCTATTTAACGTCCGGGCTGCGCTGCTACGCCTGCAGAAATGAAATATTAAAGGTAAATTAAATGGTACGGTACACGCTGAGACGAACCAAAGATGGCGGTTGCTAGTCAGTTTTAATTTCGGATTTCAGGTAAACCTCCACTTCTAATTGTCGGATTTCGCTCATTTTTGGATAATACCTATCTCGGTTTATTTTAATATGATATACTGAGTTTCGTTGTGAAACATTGAAAATTGTGACCGCTAGAGCGATTTTTAAATGTTCACTTCAGGTGAACTCTTACACCTAATGGTTTTAGAGGGTCCGAGGTGTGAATCTAAGCCATACAGGGACCCACTCAAATACAAAAAGGAATTATTCAAAATCGTTTAGGAGGAATTTAGTAACAAACACACGTACAGAAGAATTGTATATAGAAAGATACGTAGCGTATGTTGAGAGAAAAAAACACGCACACACTATTGAGTAACACTAAGAAATTGGGGCTGGAAGTAAACATCAATAAAACCAATTAATGGTCACACGTAGAAATACATTATATAATTGAAATGGACAGTTAATAGCAAATGAGGGAAATTTTGAGGAAGTGGCTGAATTCAAACACCTAGGAGCAATAATTACAAACAGGAATGAGTTGCACAAGGAAATTAAACATAGGCTCAATTCTGGAAATGCGTGTTATTATGCATTGCAGAGACTCTTGTCGTCCCAACTCCTTTCAAAAAACGTTAAACTGAAAATATATAAAACTGTTATTCTATCAAGTTATATTATATGGGTGTCTGCAGAGTATCGATCCTGAAAATCTTCAGATTCGGGACTCACACCTTAAAGTCCCTCCCAGATGACTCACTCCTTGGATTTTTTCATCCTAAAAAAATTCATCGACCCCGCCGGGTTTGAACCCATGACCCTTGGAACTAGAAACAAGGCACATATGCACCAGTCCAGCGCGACCAACGAATCACCCTGTATATTCAATAAATTGGTAAAATCGGGGCACAACTTCTACTTGCTGAGATGTATACTGTCACAGACTTTTAATTGCTTCCACAATGTATCTGCGCATGCTCTTTAAACACGCCGTAGTCATGACTGAAAGAAATTTTGATGCTAGGAACCCCCTTTTCCTGTAATATTGATCCTTTATATTATCAGAGTTTGCAGATCTTGTTAGGGTAAACATCAGTTTCATCCCCTCTTGTTTAGAGAAACAAGTATAAAACTCCCTGGCTCGTTGTAATGTTCATAAGTAATGCCACGAGTGAATTTACCTAGAGAATTTGGAAATCAAGAGTGGCATTTGTTAGGACTATTTAATGAATAAAATTAAGCTGTTTACTCACAAATCATTATTTAACTATAGTTATTTTAAAATATTTGTATATTTATGTAATGTATATTTAGTGTCCACCGCTGTGGTCTCGAGGTAGCGTGCTGCCTTGTCACGCAGCGGGCCCGGGTTCGGTCCCCGGTCGGGACAGTTTTTCTGGGTGAGAGTTTTATCGGGGTTTTTCCTTACCTGTAAGGCAAATGTCAGGAAAACTTTAAGGCCCAAACGGTCCCCGAAATCATATGGCCATCATCATCATCCTTCACCGGTGTGGAAAGCAACGGGAAGCTACCACACCTACAATTCCCTAGAAAAGCTGCAAAAGCATAGCATGAAAATGGTATTATTGCAGTGAAAGATCTCCCCTCGGGCAGAATTACTATGGATGGATGGATGGTATATTTAGTGTAATCGACCGCGGTGGACTAGTGGTTACGCTCCTTCCGTCTGGTCCCGAGGGTCGCGGGTTCAAACCCGGCCGGGGTCGATGGATTTTTTTAGGATGGAAAAATCCAAGGAGCAAGTTCTCCGGGAGAGACTTTAAGCCGTGGGTCCCGAGTCTGAAGATTTTCAGGCTCGTAAAAAATCCTTAAGCCTGAATGAAAAGGCCTCTAAGCAAAATTTACCGAATTTTCCCGTCCTAATACTACCTTGGTTTCCTAGATGTCAGTATGAGGCGGAACGCTGACCACGGACCATTCAAATGACATCTATACGAAAACAAGTGTAACTAAATTAGTATGGTTCAAATTCTTCCCTGTAGGGGGAGAGCGCCTAAATCTCTGTTAAGGGAAATATGGGCTTACAAGGTATATATTTAATGTAAACTGTGATGTTTGAAACAAATGATAAATGTTTGGTTATGTTTCATCCACTGCAAGTTGATCATATTATTTACTGCCAAATAGGATCGCAATATTGTAAGAATGCACCTAGTGGAGAAAAAAATGAAACACATCAAACTGTATATTATAGGTTATTAATTTAATTCTTTTCAGTAAAATCATTATTTAAAAACACAATTATTGAACACACAGTTATCAAATGTGTAGTTCGAAGGAATCTGTTCATTATTTGCTAACACGGCTTACATATGCCGATTATAATCGGCACTTGATGTAAGCCGGGTATTTTAGCGCTGCGTGATGGTCGATTTTACCTCCAGCATAAACGTCTGGTACTTATTTTCGCTAGATATGCCTCATGCTGCCGCCAGAACGTTTAGCAATGGGAGAGTTAATATATTAGATTAGTTTAGCATTCAGTTAGCGTATTTTTTAATAAGTTGGCTGTGGACACTAGGGTGGCCCGAAAAAAAACTCATTTTTTTATTTCGAAGTTGTAATAGTGCGGAAAAGTTGCTAATTATATAGCTAAAAAAAAAGGAAACAATTTAAAAATCGGTTGACATCTTCCGGTCGCGGAAAGGCTCTGAAGTTTGGCAAAATATGAAAAGAACTTCATTTTTACAATTATGTTTTTTTTAATGTCAAGTAGGTATTGTTAAGCACGTTTATGTCTATCTGTGGGATCTGACAATCAATACCCTGTAATCAACTTTTATAAGATTCATGTGTTCCGTTGAGGTATTATTCAAAATTAATATAAAATTATGGAATATTCACGTGAAAGCTCCGTCTCCTCAACTTTATTAATCATTTAACTGTAGCGCTTTCGGGACTTGTCCCATCATCGGCAGGATTCAAAACTGGTGTTTCACTGAAGATCTGGTAGAGGGGGTTGCATGTATTGGGTTTCGTTTTCGTTTATCACGCTGTCGTTGTTGTGAGCTGCTGGGAAACCAAGCTATGCAAAACACGTTATCCATGAAGGACATCGCATGTTAAATATTGAAAACACCCTAACAGTAATGCACAGAGAAAATAATCCAGCGAAGATAAACGTACTCGAAGAGATGGAAATCATGAAAGCAGCTCACAAGACAGCCTGATAAACGAAAACAATACATGCAACCCCCTCTACCAGATCTTCAGTGAAACACCAGTTTTGAATCCTGCCGATGATGGGACAAGTCCCGAAAGCGCTACAGTTAAATAATTAATTGAGTTGAGGAGACGGACCTTTCAAGTGAATATTCCATAATTTTATATTAACATTCTGGAAGTTATTTATCAAATACCAAAAATGTGTAAAAATATAACTTGTTCGTTATTCTGGCAAATTTTGGACACATTCTGAACAATGAGTAGCATAATATATCTTACATATATTATAATGTAGCTCATCTTCGCCGAATTGCAGTTTACATAAGTCCTCATTGCCCACTGTGCTCCACATGGACAGAAACCACCTGCTACAGTGCCAGGCACTTCACTCTGCTACGCTGAAGGATAGATACTGGGAAGCAAGAGGCAAACTTTCTGTTTTGCTATAATGTTCTATTGTATTAATTTATTGTATATATTTTTTGTTTTCTCATAATTATGGACAATGACTTCTGTCAAATCCCCTGCATTTGTATAAATAAATATATTTTACATTATTAATATGGTGATTTTATGTTACTTTGAGATCAACTTCTCACTTCATTTTAACATATTTCTCACATTTTTTGGGGAAAAAACTAACATATATATTTCTCTCTTGTGGAAACAGAAATGCGTACCTCAGCACCTAATAATTGCAATAAAATGTCTATATGTAGAAAATAAAATAGCAATAGAAACTGGAGTAAAAAATAAAAAGAATACAACAGCAACAATAAATAGAGGTGTAAGACAGGGATGTCCGCTTTCATCCTCCCTTTTCAATATTTATACTAACGATATCATATATAATTGGCAGATAAATTTGGACTCACATTTCAAAATAAGAAATAAGATGTTAGATACCTTACTTTTTGCAGACGACCAAGTTCTAATATCTAGTTCAGAAGATGGTCTACAGAAATCGCTCTTTCAGTTAAATAACATTATACAGAAATATAATTTCAAAATATCAATAAGTAAAACGAAAATCCTAGCTTTTAAGGGATCAGATACCGTGAGAGCTAAAATAATTCTGGAGGGGAAACCCATTGAACAAGTGAACCATTTTAAATACCTGGGTTATGAAATCTCCTATTTTAAAAATGAAGATCTGTTTAACAAACTTAATAAATTTAATTATATGTGTGGCACAATTAAAAGAATATTTAAAAACACGAGAAAGGAAACAAAACTAAAATTTTATAAAGCAGTGGCTGTCCCCTTACTATTGTATGGTAGTGAATTTTGGGTTTTAACTAAAAGAGAAGAGAAGATCATAGAAGCAGCTGAAATGAGATTTCTGAGAAGTGTGACTGGCTGCAAACTTCTAGATAAAAGAAGAAGTGAAGATGTTAAAAATGAGATAAATATTTTTTAACTTTTAGATAAAATAAAAGAATCTAGAAAAAACTGGAGAGAACATGTTCAAAGAATGAAAGATGATTGGATTCCAAAAATTACACTTAATTACAAACCAAGAGGAGACAGGAATGTCTCCTCTTGACCGGAAAAGAGATGGATTCAACTTTTTGAATGAGAATCTATGAGACCGGAGCAAGCAATGTGGGCTTAATCCGTGATTGTTCACGATGATGTATTTCTCTCAGGTAATTACTCACACTCTGCAACAATAAACTGTGTTTTTTTTTTGAATTCATGCAGGTGGCATAGAATCCCCAACATTTGTGTTTTTTCTCAGCTCGTCTCATGACAACAATTTCATTCTTCGTAATTCGCTAAAAACAAATGAGGATGAATCAATGTTTAGATATGCATAAATAGTTGTTGGTCATTAATTCTCATAAATTACTTGACATATGGCTGCCATGTTTGAGAGCACAAAGGTCACTGAACCAGATGATCTTCAGGATCGGCAATAAACATTCTTCAACTGTTTTAATTGCTTTCTATTTAAAAGAATATGACAGATTCTGTCAATGAAATGTGCTGTCTTTTCCCATCGCTATTCTTAGATATAACAACCAAATCAAATCGTCCAAGTAACCAAAAGGTCCAAGCAAAATTTGTCTGAAAGATGAAAGATCCACAAAATGTCGTTCTCATTTTAAAAGGGTAATTTATAACAGGCTGCTTTTTTTATGTAGTAATACCGTATAGAAACATGCACAAAAATATGTAACAAAAAAATATTATATGTAATAAATAGGGCTCGGAAGTTAGGTTTTTTTTTGTCTGAAGGCAACGCTCCAAGATTATATATATATATATATATATATATATATATATATATATATATATATTATGGCTTCGGAAACGGACCACACTGAAAACTGAAGCTATTTAACTACATAAGAACTAAACCTTGGATGGGTGTACGTCTTCGGAAACGGACCACAGCGAAAACTCTATTTGTGTAATTATATAAGACCTAAACCTGTGACTCGAACTTATCATTCCTTGATAATGACATGTGGGATCATGTCGAAACGTCGGAGTCAGTGGTCAGAGGCCGGACTTGAATCCAAGACGCGGAAAACCCAAGAAAACTTAATATATATATATTTATTTATTTATTTATTTTTCTTGTCATATATATATATATATATATATATATATATATATATATATATATATCCATCCATAGTAATTCTGCCCGAATGCAGGTCCTTCACTGCAATCATAGCATTTTCATGCTATGCTTGCAGCTTTATTAGGGAATTGTAGGTGTGCTAGCTTCCCGTTGCTTTCTGCACCGGTGAAGGATGATGATGATGATAATGTTAAGGATGATGATGATGGCCATACGATTTCGGGGATCGTTTGGGCCTTAACATTTTCCTGACATTTATCTTACAGGTGAGGAAAAACCCCGATAAAAACTGCCCCGAGCGGGGATCGAACCCGGGCCCGCTGCGTGACAAGGCAGCACACTACCTCGAGACCACAGCAGTGGACTATATATATATGATATGAAAAGAAAAATGAATACTTGAGTCGGGATTTGAACTCGAGTCTCTAAAGTCTGTACCTTTAGCGCTCTAACCAACTGAGCTACCCAAGGATTCCAAGACAAACATACAATTTTCTTATACATGTAGTATTCTCAATTCGCATAAGAGGTAGCGGAAAGATCTTCCGATTGCCATCTAGCGGCTAACATAACAGTTAAGCGAATTATTAAAGAGAATATATATATATATATATATATATATATATATATATATATATATATATATACATTTTGGGTGTTTGTAGGCCAGAAAATGGTGAGTTTTATTTGTCCCTTTTTTGACTTTTTTGGCTTATTGGTCAGTGAAGGAAGATTGTCATCAAATCCTGAACCTTAGGAACAGGCAACAGAGAGCATTGGATAGAGAAGATTGGATGTCTCGCATCAAGAAGGCCCGCTATTGGCTGTAGAAGAAGAAGAAGAAGAACATTTCAGGTCATAAATGCATACATGTTTTGTTAGTTTCAGGTCATAGAAATCAGCCCATCAGTAATGAATTAGCTGGTGTTGATATCGCTGGATCGCCTCCAGACGTGAGTTATGAAAGAAACAATGAAGTTGCTGGTTACATAAATCTAAGGAACACAAAATTATTGTATAGTTTTCGCAGGTGATATTTTAAAGATGGTATCGCGGTAAATCCCCTCCAGGCAATATAATATGTAAATCACTAGCTGTATTCTTTTGTCTGAAGAAGCGATGCCACCGCGATTCAATTATTAAATTCCGGTAAAAAAAAAAAAAAAGAACAGACAATTGCAAGAGCAGTTTTTAATCATGGAACAATGCTAGATAATATTGATTTATGTGTCTTTTGATGTAAAACATCATTATAGATGGCAGCACTACTGTCCATTTCGAGCAGCTGACAACAGCTTCCTCTATCCATTCCTTCTCCATCCTCTAACACAGTGTCCAGTGCGTAGTCCGCGAGCCAAATGCGGACCACGTCGTGTACTTCGTTAGCCTGCGACTCTATTCGTAGAAGGCTGTAGTTTGTTACATTGCAAAGTAAAAAAAAGAGAGATATAGACTAAATTATTATACACCTTTATATCTTAATATATAAAAATTTCGTGTCACGTTGTTTGTCCGCGATGGAATCCTAAACTACTGAACCGATTTTAATAAAATTTTGCACACTGTGTGCAGTTTGATTCAACTTGAGACTTAGGGTAGTTTATAACTAAATTCATAGTCACATTATTTTTTATTGCAAATTATTTGTTTATTATTTAACAAAGAGTTATAATTATCTGTGAGTTCCATGTGATTCTAACAGATGGCGGTGTAATTATCTGTGAGTTCCATACGATTCTAACAGATGGCGGTGTAAGGTAATTTGGTAAGGTAATTCGTTTATTATTTAACAAAGAGAGATCCAGATGGTTGTGCTTTTTGTTGCAACCGCGAATTTCAATTGAATTACAAATATTGATTATTTCATAATTTAAGTGTGTTCAGTGTTTATTTTATTTTCAATATTATTAATTTCGTGTGTATTAGTTTTAAGTAATCTGGCTGAAAGACAGCAACTTAATTTAAATTTTTAACGTATACCTGAGCCACAGCAACGCGTGGCCGGGATTTCTAGTATATACATATATATATATATGTTCCATTCCATAGCAATTCTGCCCAAGGGCTGGTCTTTCACTGCAATTATAGCATTTTCATGCTATGCTCAATTAAGCTTGAACATTCAAGTTTGTTTAATTACACTGTTTCTCATTTTATCTCTTCTAGAAATTCCAGATAATTATAAAAATAAATACATTTTCAATAAACTAGTAGAATGGGACTGTAAATTTGAGTTTCTCAGGAATTGGCAGTACCTGTGTGCGATGGGAGAGAGTTCCCTTGTGAGTAAATGAAGTTATCACTGCTAAACGTTCAACTTTTGCATTATATAATGCTAGCTATTAAGAGGTTGAGTTTTGTTGCCGCGGGTCTCTCAACGTGGATGATTGATGCGAATAAATTAGAGCAAGCCACCGACATGTATCCGGCCACAACTTGAGCAACAAACATCTCACTGACTTTTGCAACATGTTTCTCAACCTTCTCTGTTTTAGCAATACGATCAAAGGGGCTGTTCCGAGATCCTAATGAGAAACACACTCCACAAATATTTAACTCAAAAGCCATCGCAAAATATGTGGATAACAAAAGAACTTATACTTCGCTTGTGTTGTTTTTCTAAGTTGCAGGAGGCTCTGTCAAACAGAAACTGTGTGAACAAAAGAATTCTTCAACAAGTCCAATTTATAGTTTACGAAATATACAGGGTGGAAAAAATATAACTGAATTTATTTTAAGTACATATTACAAACAGGAATGAGTTGCAGAAAGAAATTAAACATAGGCTCAATTCTGGAAATGCGTGCTGTTATGTGTTAGATTCTTTAATGCCCCAGGTTGTCAATTTTTTTGGACGTTTCTTTCTGTTCTGTCCTGGCATTTGCGTAATTGTAACCCACTTCTGAGGTTGGGGCACCTGCTAGGCGGGGTTATTGGTCAACATGATTTTTGTCTCATGAGTACCAATAGTTGTACTTAATGCAGTTTTTTATCGTGTTTTCAAATATGCATTCGGAATTTCTCCATCACCCACAGTTTTTTTATTTCAATTTCAATTAATGCATTTAAATAATTATTTTTTAATTAACTTTTTTCGTCCATTTGTCCATTGTAAAATGAAACCAAATCAGCTAACTCAGGTGATTTCAGCTATGGAAAAGAGATATCAAGGCAAATGGAATCCTAATATGCTGGCCGATTATTGTTGGACCATCAAGAGGGATGCTCCACAGGCGAAATATAGCAGAAAATCATCATTTCTTATTTTCTAGGTGAGTCCGAATGTTCGAATATTGTGTAGTTACGAATGTAGAAAATATTAAAGTGTTTGAAATTATAAATTCCTGTCTCTCGGAAACCTTGCGTGATGGAAATAACCCGATATCATATTTGAATTCAGGAGAAAAAATACTATCAGAATCACATATTTTTCTTTCTGAGACAAAAAAAGTTCCCTTTTTTTTTTCTTTTTTTTTTGCCCCGATGATACGATGGGTGATGATGATGATGATAGTGGTGCGCCAGGAGAGTCCCTAATCCTAAGCTTAACCTAAGATGAATATGAATGATGATGATGGTCATATGATTTCGGGGACCGTTTGGGTCTTAAAGTTTCCTGATATTTGTCTTACACGTGAGAAAAATCCCACGAAAAAAAAACCTCAGCCAGGAGCCTGTTCCGACCGGGAATCGAACCCGGGTCCGCTGCGTGATAAGGCAGCACGCTACCTCGAGACCACAGCGGTGGAAGTCAGAAACAGCACAACAAGTGGAGTTATGAAAGTTAAAAAAAAGATAAAATAAAACAAATTAGAAAAAATAGAAGAACAACGTTTGAAATAGTATGGACACCTCATAAGAATGGAAGAAGAAAGAATATAAAAGAAGATCCTTGATTGGAAAGCTAATGGAAGAAGTGGAAGAGGCAGACCTAGAGAACGTTGGATAGATGGAGTGAGGAGAAGTATGGAAGCTAGAGATTTGAGGAAAGAAGATGCTTTAGACAGGAACCTCTGGCGACAAATCACTTTGGGTTGAAGAAGAAACACTGTATTGTGGAATATTGATAATTAAAATAATGCTATTATGCATTACAGGGCTCTTGTCATCAAAAACATTAAACTGAAAAAATATAAAACTGTTATTCTTCCAGTTATATTATATGGATGTGAAACATGGAGTCTTACTTCAAGGGAGGAGAAAATATTACAAGCATTTGAGAATAAAGTTGTTAGGAAAACTTCTGGACCAAAGAGAGATGAACAGACAGGTGAATGGAGAAGACTACATAACAGTGAGCTACATGCTCTTCATAGGAAGCCAGATATAATAAGAACAGTTAAGTCTCATAGACTTCGATGGGCAGGACATGTGGCACGAATGGGAAATGAAAGAGCATATATATATATATATATATATATATATATATTTGTTTATTATTTATTTATTTATATATAACTCATTGGAACTATCGAACCCGTGGGTTCATGGCCACGCAGGCATAAGCTCTCCATACATCCCTATCCTCAGCTAATGTTTTTCAATCATCCCCTGTATAATCTACTTCCCTCAAATCATGGTTAATGTTATTCTCCCACCTCATTCTTAGTCTACCAACTGTCCGCTTTCCTTTCGGTTTACCTATGAGTAGTTCATGTACCTCTTTCTTTCCCCATTCTTACCGCATGTCCTGCCCATCGCTATCTATAAGACCTAACTGTTATTATATTTGATTCCCTGCGATGATAATTTAGCTCACTGTTATGAAGTAATGAACTAAACAAACAAAAACTAACTTCAATTTATAATGAAATAAAGTTTTTTTCTCTCGAATGTCAATAAAGCACATACAAACATGTATCCAATAAGCCTTCGGGCCGTTTTTATTACAGACATTTAATTTTAGTAGAAAAACAAAATACGTTTTAATCTAATTAACGATTCCCTTCTGATGTGCTCTTGGCAAACTTCACAACCTTAATTATTATACAGGCTGCGACATAAGTTAGTTAACCAATACACATGGTTAACAGACTTATGCAGCACCCTGTATTATATTACACTACTACAAGCAGTAGTGTTTGAGATTATAATCTGAAGGTCCCGTATTCAAACCCCAGTTTCAACCAATTTGATTATCTTCCTTGCAATTATGTACAATTGTTAACTAACTTATGCACCACCCTGTATATACGATCTTATATCTCCAAGCAGTCCACCGCTGTGGTCTCAAGGTAGCGTGCTGCCTTGTCAGCGGGTCTAGGTCGGGGCAGTTTTTCTGGGTGAGGTTTTTATCGGGGTTTTTCCTCACCTGGAAGACAAATGTCAGGAAAACTTTAAGGCCCAAACGGTCCCCGAAATCATATGACCATCATCATCATCTTTATCATTATCATCATCATCATCGTCGTCGTCATCCTTCGCCGGTGTGGAAAGCAACGGGAAGCTACCACACCTACAATTCCCTAGTAAAGCTGCAAGCATAGCATGAAAATGATATGATTGCAGTGAGACCTGCCCTCGGGCAGAATTACTATGGATGGATCTACGAGCAAATCTAAGATACCAAGGAACAAGACATACACTCTATCAAGTAATACATAAAACTAAATATATGTTCACACATAGAAATACATTATATAATGGAAATGGACAACTAATGAAAAATGAAGGAAATTTTGAGGAAGTGGCTAAATTCAAATACCTAGGAACAATAATCACAAATAGGAATGAGATGCACAAAGAAATTAAACATAGGCTCAATTCTGGAAATGCGTGCTATTATGCATTGCAGAGACTACTGACGTCGCAACTCCTTTCAAAAAACGTTAAACTGAAAATATATAAAACTGTTATTCTACCTGTTATATTATATGGATGCGAAACATGGACTCTTACTTTAAGGGAGGAAATGAGATTACAAGTATTTGAGAATAAAGTTCTTACGAATTTTAGGTGAATGGAGAAAACTACATAACAATGAGCTACATGGTATGTATATGAAGACAGATATAATAAGAACAGTTAAGTCTCATAGACTGCTAAAGAGAGGGCATGTGCAACAAAAGGAGGACGAAAGAGGACTTGGAAATTGCTAGTAGGAAAATCAGAGGGAAGACCAAGAATGAAGTGGGAGAATAACATTAACCATCAACAGTAAAGTAAAGGTAAAGTGATCCCACTACAGGCCTCAGGAGACCCTTTGGGTAGTAGGAGGTTGATGTCAGCTTGATGTCAGCCGGGTTGTTAGCCCTGCGTGACGGCCGCCTTTACCCCCAGAACAAGCGTCTGGTACTCATTCCCGTTAGAGGCTGAGTCGACCCCAGGGCCATAGTGCCGCCAGAAGGTATTGGCCAGTTTAAAAATCCTGACCCCACGGGGACTTGAACCCTCGACCTTCCGACTTGTAGCGCAGCGCCTTAACCACTACGCTACGGCGTGTCCCAGCCATGATTATAAGGAAGTAAATCATATATGAAATGATTGGAAAACACTAGATTAGGTATGACCGCGCGGCCATGAACCTATGGGTTCGATAGTATCGGTGAGTTAGTTACAGTAGTGCCTGAACACTCTCACCCCTACATCAGGCTGTTCAGTTCAGCATATAGCCTAACTGTAGGGTTTGAACACAAGAACACAAAACGTCGTTCAATTGAATGGTTTCAGGTCGTTCACCGGTCTTATTCACAATCCCATTCTAATCACGAATCTCTTGTGACATCTGACGTGAAGCTTGTCATCTGACAAACGCTAGCTTTTCAATAAGTTACCTGCAGTGCATTATTTATATATTATAATATTTACGGTACACAAAGCCGTGTCTATGTACACGTGGGATCGCAGGTTCGAATTCTGACGCCCCGGAGCGGTTTGGTGGTGAGCTTAAATTATAATATTATAATGATATTGTGAAAAGAAAAATTAATCTCTGAACCAGGAATCGAACCGTGGACCTCTAGTTCTTCAGACTAGTGTGCAGCCCACTACACCATTCCAGACTCTCGGGAACACTTGGGTTATCATAGGGCCTTGGAGGCCACTTGGGGTTAGGATAGGCCCTCGGGGCCACTTGGGGTTAGGTTAGGCCCTCGGGGCCACTTGGGGTTAGGTTAGGCCCTCGGGGCCACTTGGGATTAGGTTAGGCCCTAGGAGCCAATTGAGTTTAGGTTAGGCCCTCGGGGACCACTTGGTGTTAGTTTAGGCCCTCGGGCCGCTTTGGGTTAGGTTAGGCCTTCAGGGGCCACTTGGGGTTAGGATATGCCCTCAGGGGCCACTTGGGGTTAGGTTAGGCCCTAGGAGCCACTTGAGTTTAGGTTAGGCTCTCGGGAGTCATTTGGTGTTAGTTTAGGCCCTCGCGCCGCTTTGGGTTAGGTTAGGCCTTCGGGGCCACTTGGGGTTAGGATAGGCCCTCAGGGGCCATTTGGGGTTAGGTTAGGCCCTAAGAGCCACTTGAGTTAGGTTAGGCCCTCGGGGGCCACTTGGGATTTGGTTCGACCCCGGGGGCCACTTAGCGTTAGGTTAGGCCCTAGGGGCCATTTGGATTTAGGTTAAGACCTCGGGACCACTTTGGGTTATGATAGGCCCTCGGGGGCCACTTGGGTTTAGGTTAGGCCCTAGGGGCCACTTGGGGTTAGAATAGGCCCTCGGGGGCCACTTTGTGTTAGGTTAGGCCCTCTAACCACTTTGGTTTATGATAGGCCCTCCGGGGCCACTTGGGGTTAGATTAGGCCCTATGGGGCCACTTGGAGTTAGAATAGGCCCTCGGGGCCACTTGGTGTTAGGTTAGACCCTCGATCCACTTTGGGTTATAATAGGCCCTCGGGGGCCACTTGGCGTTAGGTTAGGCCCTAGGGGCCACTTGGGGTTAGAATAGGCCCTCGGGGGCCACTTGATGTTAGGTTAGGCCCTCGGACCACTTTGGTTTATGATAGGCCCTCCGGGGCCACTTGGGGTTAGATAAGGCCCTAGGGGCCACTTGGAGTTAGAATAGGCCCTCGGGGGCCACTTGATGTTAGGTTAGGCCCTCGGACCACTTTAGGTTATGATAGGCTCTCGGGGGCCACTTGGGTTAGATTAGGCCCTCGGAGGTCAGTTGAGATTAGGTTAGGTATCAAGGCTACTTGGGGTTAGGTTAGGTTCGGTTACGTTCGTTTCGTTTAGGTTATGTCAGGTCAGATCAGATCAGGTCAGGTCATGTTCGGTTAGGTTTGGTTTGGTTGGGTTCGGTTCCGTTCGGTTATGTTAGGTTACGTTAGGTTAGGTTTGATTAGATTAGGCTGGGTTAGGTTAGGTTACGTTACGTTCAGTTCGGTTCGTTTAAGTTTGATTGGTTCAGTTCATGACCTATGGAGAAGAAGTGATTTGGAAGAACCTAAATAAGGCAAACCTAGAGGAAATAGAGAAAGTCAAAGCACAGTTTTTAAAGACAGCGTTTAGCGTGTCAAAATACACGCCTTCACGACTAACATACATACTAACAAACGAACCCTGGCACAACCATTAACAGTCCTTTCCACATATACAAATATATAATTCTCGTTTCGTCCGCTGTCGGGTAGGTTAAATTACAATAGCCTCTGCGCAAAATTTAATAGATTTTCCTGTCCACGTAATATATTAATTGCCTACTAGATGTCTCTATAAGCTGATGTTTTAACTACACCTTGACATATGTAGCTATGACACGAGAAATTGAATGCCTGCCGATCCGCTAGTATATGTAAAACCATTAGGTGTTAGGAGTTCACCTCAAGTGAAAATTTAAAAATCGCTCTAGTGGTAACACGTTTTTATCTTTCACAACGAAACTCAGTATATCGTATTAAAATGAACCGAGGTAGGTGTTATAAAAAAATGAGCGAAATCCGACAATTAAAAGTGGAGGTTTACCCGAAATTCGAAAATTAAAAACTACGTAAAAGACTACATATATTGATTAAATTTTTTGTGTATGTTTGAGCGGGTCTCTGGATGGTTAAGATTCACAATTGGACCTTCTTAAACCATTAGGTGTAGCAGTTCGCATGGAGTGAACATTTAAAAATCGTTCTAGCGTTCACAATTTTCGATGTTTCACAACGAAACTCAGTATATCCTATTGAAATAAACCGAGATAGGTGTTATACAAAAATGAGAGAAATCGGATAATTAGAAGTAGAGGCTTAACAGAAATCCAAATTAAAAACTGACTAAGAACCGCCATGTTTGGTTCGTTTCAGCATAGCCTATATATATATGTTATAATTAAATGTTTAACATTGAGCAATGCAAGCTTAATATGGTATGATAAGAAAAATAAATGCCTGGACGGGATTCGAAACCGGATCTCAGAGATCCGGGTTCGAATCCCGTTCAGGCATTTACTTTTTTTTTCATACCATATATATATATATATATATATATATATATATATATATATATGAATGTATGTCTGCCTTTATGCGCTGCCATGCCGTTCATCCGATTGTGATGGAGCTTTTTGCAAAATGTTCAGGAGATTCCCGGGATGAACATAGGCTATAAGAGAGTTGTGATACTCAAACCCTTCACCCCCAAAAATCACCCTTTGTAGTGAAAAACATTCAATAAAGTCCATATTTTGACGCTTAAATGGCTTAAACCATAATAAATACATCAAATTATTGTACATGGAATCCAATATCTCAAAAAACTATACAAAAAAGTCCGCGACAGCATATGTTTATCTTCTACGGATAACTCACAATAACCATTTTTATCTTTCACTAGCTAATACCCGGCGTGCGCTGCTATGCTTGCCCGGGAATCTGCTTATCCCGATCTTCTTGGCATCAATGAAAGACAAAAATGGTTATTGTGAGTTATCCATAAAAGGTAAACATGTGCTGTCGCGGACTTTTTTGTAGAGTTTTTTTTTTAGATATTCAATTCTGTGCACATTAATTTGGTGTATTTGTTATGGTTTAGGCAGCGTAAGCCGTTTAAGCGTCAAAATATGGACTTTACTTCATGTTTTTTCACAACAAAGGGTGATTTTTAAGGGTGTAGGAGTTGAGTATCACAACTCTCTTATAACCTATGTTCATCCCGGGAATCACTTGAACATTTTTCAAAAAAAAAAAGCCATCACAATCGGATCAACGGTATGGCCGCGCATAAAGTACGAACAAACATTCATTTTTATATATTACATTAGATTGATGCCAAAACGATCGGGATGACTAGATTCCCGGGCAAGAGTAGCGGAGCCATCGGGTATTCTTTTATGGATAACTGTCAATAACCATCTTTGTCTTTCAGCTCATGTATGCCAAGATGATCGGGATAAGTAGATTCCTGGGCAACGCCGGGTAATCAGTACGGGGTATCTAAAAATAATTACGATATAAATTTATAATTATTTTTCTTTTTAGTTATTCAACCAAACATAGAAACGCCGTAGCGTAGTGGTTAAGGCACTGAGCTACAAGCCAGAGGGTCGAGGGTTCAAGTCCCGTTGGGGTCAGGATTTTTAAACTGACCCAAACCCTCTGGCGGCACTATGGCCCTGGGGTCGACTCAGCCTCTAACGTAAATGAGTACCAGACGCTTGTTCTGGGGGTAAAGGCGGCCGTCACGCAGGGCTGACAACCCCGCTGACATAAGTGCCGATTGTCTAGAAAAAGTGGGAGCCCTAACCTCCTACTACCCCAATGGCCTCCGGGTCTGTTGTAGGATCAGTTTTATTTTACATAGAAACGAATTTAATTTATTTAGGCGTAGGAGCGCAGTTTCCGATAAAATACGATGTTACCTAAGAACAATGTTTCTATCGATGACAGTCTTCTTCTTGTTCTTCTTCCTTCCAAGTATTAGGCCAAGGCCTGTTACGATCCTATAGAAAATGTTCCCCCTCCAGCGTTTCATAGGACGGCCCAGTGATCTTCGTCCTCTTGGTATATAATTTTAAACAGCTTTGGGGATCCGATTTGAACTCATTCTTTCAAGATGGTGTTTCCAATTTAGTTGGTACTGTTTAATATATTCCAAAATTGGCGTAGTCTTCAATTCTTTTAAGATATCGGTGTTCCTTTTCCGATCCCATCTGGTGTAACCCGCTGTTCTGCGCATGAATCTCATTTCACAAGCCGTTATTCCGCTTTCATGTTGTCTTTTTAGTGTCCATGCTTCACTACCATAGGTCAACACTGGTCTAGCCAAAGTGTTATATAAACGTAATCTGGTGTTTTTGTACAAGGGATGGTTTCATAACTTGATTAATAATTCCTAAACTTTTATTATAACTAGTAACTTTGTCAGGGATATCCTTTTCATCCCAGATAGAGAGATAATATCCAAGATATTTAAATTGATTAGATCTCTCTAAAATTTTATTCTCGAGACAGATTTTACTTTGTATGGGGTCCTTCCCATGAAATGCCATAATTTTAGTTTTGTTAATTGATATTTCCATATTAAATTTGACAGTTCTGTACACAATTCAGTCATATGGCAGGTAAAAATAGCATCACAGTTCGCAAATAGAGCAGTAGTTTCCGGCTTCCAATCGGTTATTACAAACTTGATTAATTATTATGTAGTAGACAGGTATATGACGTCATGCCGATAAGGAAGTGAACTGATTGTTTGTTCAGCACTTCCACGCGAGAGACGGGTTGCTGTTGTGTTTACACCCTATATCAGTCAGGGCAGAGTGTGTTCTGCTTGTTTCACCACTCAACTACATCCTGGAATGTGCAAAATTCGCATTTACACCAGTTATTTGTTTTACTTCAGGGTTGCCAACACCCAACGAGTAAAAGTGGCTAAAACCGTCTCTTAAAAATTGCTATAAATTGCTAAAATGCAAGTTGTATTCATGGAGGAAACTGGATAAACTTGGACAATGGGTTTGCCAATATGTATCTCTTAAATACAATTTTGTGAATAATTTTTATTTTCCTCTATTGAAATTGCTACAACTATAATACAGTGACAAATTTATGAACATAAACTATATTTTAAGAAATAAATATATTATTATAACGATTTCGGACGCTTTTGAAATCCAGAATGGGTTGAAGCAAGGAGATGCACTATCTCCTCTACTATTTAATTTGTTATTAAAGCATGCCATTAAATCTTTAGAGAATGAGGAAGGCTTACAACTCAATGGTATTAATAAGCTGTTAGTTTATGTTGATGATGTACTATTATTGGGCGATAGCGAGGAGATACTAAAGGACAACACGCACACACTATTGAGTAATACTAAGAAATTAGGACTGGAAGTAAATATCAATAAACTAAATATATGGTCACACGTAGAATACATTATATAATGGAAATGGACAGCTAATGACAAATAAGGGAAATTTTGAGGAAGTGGCTGAATTCAAATACCTAGGAACAATAATCACAAATAGGAATGAGATGCACAAAGAAATTAAACATAGGCTCAATTCTGGAAATGCGTGCTATTATGCATTGCAGAGGCTTTTGATGTCCCAACTCCTTTCAAAAAACGTTAAACTGAAAATATATAAAACTATTATTCTACCAGTTATATTATATGGGTGCGAAACATGGACTCTTACTTTAAGGGAGGAAAGGAGATTACGAGTATTTGAGAATAAAGTTCTTAGGAAAATTTTTGGACCAAAGAAAGATGAACAGACAGGTGAATGGAGAAGACTACATAACAGTGAACTACATGGTCTTTATAGAAAGCCAGATATAATAAGAACAGTTAAGTCTCGTAGACTGCGATGGGCAGGACATGTTGCACGTATGGGGAATGAAAGACTTGCATGGCAGCTTCTTGTAGGAGAGTCAGAGGGAAAACGCCCAGTTGGTAGACCAAGAATGAGGTGGGAGAATAACATTAACTATGATTTGAGGGAAGTATATTATACAGGGAATGATTGGAAAGCATTAGCTCAGGATAAGGATGTATGGAGAGCTTATGTCTGCGCGGCCATGAACCTACGGGTTCGATAGTGCCAGTAAGTTAGTAAGTAAGTATTATAACGAAATATCTTCTCGTAAGCAAGCCCATGTTTCCCTTAAGAGAGATTTAGGCGCTATCCCCCTACAGGGAAGGATTTGAACCATACTAATTTAGTTACACTTGTTTTCGTATAGATGTCATTTGAGTGATGCGTGGTCAGCGTTCCGCCTCATACTGACATCTAGGAAACAAAGTTAGTACTAGGACGGGAAAATTCGGTAAATCCCGCTTAGAGGCCTTTTCATTCAGGCTTAAGGATCTTTTACGAGCCTGAAAATCTTCAGACTCGGGACCCACGGCTTGAGGTCCCTCCCGGAGGACTTGCTCCTTGGATTTTTCCATCCTAAAAAATCCATCGACCTCGGCCGGGTTTGAATCCGCGATCCTCGGGACCAGAGGCAAGGAGCACAACCACTAGTCCACCGCGGTCGATTATTTGTTTCGTATAATGTATATTAACACTAACTTCTGGGTATATTTTTGTATATACATTGTATGCAGTATAAATAAAGGGCAGTGACTTTACTTCCCGCACAAGGTAGGTAATATGTAATATTACAGTGTAGTTATTTAGGTTGGCAACCCCGAAATTTATGAAATTGAATTTTCAATCATGGTCGCCTATTGCTGTAAGACAGAACGAATTATCGGGCAAAAAAATGTAAGACAGATGCTCCTGGTGAACTGCCCTTAGGCGTAACGTTGGAATGGAAATGACATTCAATAAATATGGTTCATTTAAATGGCTACAGTCCCTAATGAGACAGGCTTTATAAATCAGACTCCCGGGGTTCACAAAGGCGCCGCAAACATAACAAAAATCAAACATAAAACATGTAATTGGTAGATCTAACACGCACTAGTTCACGAACTATAATGATCGCTCTTCTGTTATTTTAAAATCTTCGTTCAAACACTTATTTTTTCCCTATATTGTATCCGTGATAAGTTCCAGTTGTACTATAAACAAACACACATGTAAAAACTTTCTCCATATTACATTATCTTAGACGTTTAAAGAATTTTCTGCCAGTTTCTTTAAAACAAATCCTTGTGCAGAATCTTGTGTTACCACACTTCGATTATTGTGACATCTGGACTCATGCCTCCACCACTTGGGATACCTCGGTCAGAGACCATACTCCCAAGTCCCAGTATCTTGTCCTCCCTATCTCTTCGCGTCCACGTCCAAGGTTCTCGGCTTAAAACCAACACCTCAGGGAGAGAGTGTTGGAGTCGCAACTTCAGGGAAATTGCTGAGCTACATAGTACGTCAGGTCGGTCATTCCTGACGACCCCACGGGCTCCTCGAGCCTAGCCGGGAGGACTGCTGTCGCAGATCCACCGACCGTTCCCCTGTTCTACCTCCAGGGACGCATCCTGCAGCCGTTGTGAGACCGGCTAGGGCTTGAATCCTCAAGCCCCACAGTGTGACACTTTAGTACATCCAGGTGCTCATCTCCTGGTGACCCCACAGTTTGTCCACGATCCCGTAGGCTGAGCCGGGAACCAGCACAGTTGCTCCCCTCTGCACTGGTGCGAGCCGTGCCTCCAGGGACGTGTCCTGTTGCAGTTGTGGGCCAGCGAGGAGCTCCAACAGGTGAGCAATAGTACGACAGGGCGCTCAGGCACAATATATATATAATGATCTAAACCATGACTTGTCGCAGAGACTGCAGCGTGTTCATAATGCTTGCGTTCGATTCATTTTCAATATCCGCCGTTATGACCATATTTCCGAACACTTGAATAACCTCTCTTGGCTCCGTCTTACTGACAGACGTAAATTGCACTCTCTTTCACTACTTTTCAAGCTTCTGAATTCCTGCACTCCTAGTTACCTGGCGTCCAGATTTGAGAAGTTGTCCTCTTACCACAATATTGACACTAGATCACAAGATAACAGTCTGCTAACAATTCCTCTTCATAGCACTTCCTCTTATTCTACTTCCTTCACAGTAGCCTCTGCCCGCTCCTGGAATCTCCTTCCTCAAGATATCAGGGGTTGCCGCACACTTGGCACCTTTAAGTCACGCTTATACAGTTACCTGTTGTCTAATAATTAATTTTTCTCTATTTATTTAAATTTATACTATGTCATTAATCTTTTCACGTTTTATATATATTGTACATATTATATTTAATTCGTTAAATCTAGAGCAAATCAAAATACATTATAAATATTAATTGTATTGTATTTATAACATGTAATCTTTATGTATATTGTAATTTAGATGTATTACTATATTTTTGTATTTTTTAAAACCTGGTTGAGTGGCAGACAAGGCCTTAAGGTCTTAACTCTGGCAGCTAAAATAAAGCAGAATAATAATAATAATAATAATAATAATAATAATAATAATAATAATAATAATAATAGTAGTAATAATAATAATAATATATTATATATAATAATATGTTTTTAATGCCACCAGTTTTGTCCTTTTAGACATTTCTGGTATTCTCTCCTGGCAATGGCGTAATTGTAACCCACTTCTGAGGTTGGGGCGCCTGAAAGGCGGGGTTGGTCCAAAACTTATCCTAAGAACTCTATTATCAAATACTCATAATCTCCTTTCCTCCCTTAAAGTAAGAGTCCATGTTTCGCATCCATATGATATAACTGGTAGAATAATAGTTTTATATATTTTCAGTTTAACGTTTTTTGAAAGGAGTTGGGACATCAAGAGTCTCTGCAATGCATAATAGCACGCATTTCCAGAATTGAGCCTATGTTTAATTTTCTTTGTGCATCTCATTCCTATTTGTGATTATTGTTCCTAGGTATTTGAATTCAGCCAACGAGAATAACTATAATGTATACTAAATTGCTATTTATTTTTCTAAGTAATAAAAACACTTTGAACCTCGCACAACAATTATGTATTAAAACGCTACGTTACGACGTCACGGAGAAGTTGGTTGAATATAAAACCAGCTTCACTCCTCGAGTCGCTGTCTCCAGCCCAGCAGAAACAAATGACGTCATCCAGTTCTAATACAACACCTTTATTTAAGGGAAGTGAGCAGTCAAGGAGGCTAAAAGGTAATTCGTAATATGGCCATGAACCTACGGGTTCGATGGTACCAGTAAGTTAGTTAATTATACAGGGTGTCATCGAAATGAGTGCAGATTTTTCGTGTGGTGGTAGTAAACATCCATACATGTATTTTAACACAATGAATCTTGGGTCGGAAATGCATTGTTGTGGGTCTACAGCATAAAACAGTATTTAAAATTGTTGAACACATTGTTGTTTATTAATTCTAACAAAAATGGAAGGTATTGCATGTTATTTTACAG
The DNA here is from genome assembly GCA_030220185.1 of Diploptera punctata. Lineage (NCBI taxonomy): Eukaryota > Metazoa > Arthropoda > Insecta > Blattodea > Blaberidae > Diploptera > Diploptera punctata. The sequence continues at coordinate 441,524 of JASPKZ010010684.1, read as the reverse complement.
TAATTGTTGGAACAATCTCCTGGGTGAGATTTTTTCGCGGTTTTTCCTCACCTGTAAGACAAATGTCAGGATGCTTAGGGCCCAACGGTCCCCGAAAATCATCCGGCCATCATCATCATCCTTATCATTATCATCATCATCCTTATCATCATCATCCATCACCGGTGTGTAAAGCACACCTACAATTCCCTAGTAAAGCTGCAGGCATAGCATGAAAATGCTATGATTGCATTGAAAGATCTGCCCTCGGGCAGAATTACTATGGATGGAGATATAACTCACTGGTGCTAACAAATCCGTAGCTTCATGGCCCGGCGGACATAAGGTCTCCATACATCCTTAATCTGATCTAATGTTTTACAATCATTCCATGTAGGCCTATAATCTAAAAACTCCACGGCGCGACAGACGTAGAAGGCCCTTGACCTACCAGCCAGATGCTGATCTCACATCCATATGTATTAATCACAGAGGTAGATGATCATCAGCCAGTGTAGGGGTGACATGTGGTCAGCATGTTGGGTCCCCCAGTTGTTATGGCTGGTTTTCTTAACCTGGAGCCGCTACTTATTGTAGCTACACAAATGCCTCACGATGCTGGGTGGGCACCGGTCCCATACTGGCCGAAATACCACGAGAAAATGTCTTCCCCATGGAGACTCGAACCAGCACTAGTCCCGTAGCTCTGCGCCAAGGCTTCCTGCCTTAACCACTCGGCTATGGCGCGGGACCCTTGTATAATCTACTTCCCTCAAATCATAGTTAATGTAATTCTCCCATTTCATTCTTGATCAACCAACTGGGCGTTTTCCCTCTGGTTTTCCTACAAGAAGACTCCATGCACGACTTTCACTCCCCATTCGTGCCACATGACCTGCCGATCGCAGTCTACGAGACTTAACTATTCTTATTATATCTGGCTTCCTATAAAGACCATGTAGTTCACTGTTATGTAGTCTTCTCCATTCAGCTGTCTGTTCATCTCTCTTTGGTCCAAAATTGTTCCTAACAACTTTATTCTCAAATACACGTAATCTATTTTAATAAAATGGAATTTCTTTTTAGGGTTCAATGAACCATTCAACATTTAAAACGAGCCGCCACTGACATGCTTGCTTACCCAGTAAGAGTCAGTTTACCTCAAGTCTAGTAAGCATGCGGGCGGTGCGCCTCGCATCACAGTTCGGATTTCCTGTATTTATCATTATTTACATCAACTTGGTTTTATTCCTTCAGCGAATTTATCAAAACATTGCCTTTCTCTATTGGAGCACTCAGGAAAACAACCGCACAACTCACTTTTATCCATGAAACGTATAAAACTGGCTGTTAATTGCACAACATGACCTTCTCGTATGTCAAAACTTTAAGGTGAAAACTCGTGGCTAAATTGTTTATTTATTTATTTATTCCGAAACTGATCATCACCAAAATTTATATATATATATATATATATATATATTGGATTCGCCTGGTGGTGTAATGGATATCACACTGAGGTACAGACTCAGAGATCCGGGTTCGAATCCCGTCCAGGCATTTATTTTTCTTATCATACCATATTAAGCTTGCATTGCTCAATGTTAAATATTTAATTATAACATCGATAAAGCGTCACTGCTATAAAGTAAAAATATTCTCTTTAATTTGCTTACTTGTTATAGTCAGCTACTAGATGGCAGTGAAGACCGAGTTCTCGCGACATCTAGTAATAATGGAGAATATAATACATATATAAGAAAAATAAATGTTTGAATTGGATTCGCCTGGTGGTGTAATGGATATCACACTGAGGTACAGACTCAGAGATCCGGATTCAAATCCCGTCCAGGCATTTATTTTTTCTTATCATACCATATATATATATATATATATATATATATATATATATCATCCGGTATCAGGCAGCTGCCGCCGTCTTCCGGAAACCAAACGCCATTCTTCTCTGTTCATCCATTGATCTTCCTCCATTCCTCTGATATTCATAGCAGCTTCTACCCCTTCTATACAAGTTTTCTTCGGTCTTCCTGTCTTCCTCCTTTCCATTGGGATCAATCCCATAACAATTTTTGGCAATCTTTGTTCTGCCATTCTTTTGACATGACCATACCACTGCAATCTTTTCTTTTCTATGATGTCTATGATGTCCGGCTCCTCTTGTACACCCATAATTTCCCTTATTTCTTTGTTTCGTATTCTATCCATTCTAGATTTTCCAGGTGATCTTCTTAAAACATCCATTTCTGTACTTAAAATTCTTTTCATTTCCCTGGTAGGAATGATATATATATATATATATATATATATATATAATTCTTCTGCACGTGTGTTTGTCACTGAACTCCTCCCAAACGACTGGACCTATTTTGATGAAATTTTTTGTGTGTGTCTGAGTGGGTCCCTGGATGGTTTAGATTCACAATTGGATCCTCTAAAACCATTAGGTGTAGGAGTTCACCAGAAGTGAAAATTTAAACTTCACTCTAGCGGTCACACTTTTCGATGTTTCACTCAGTATCAATCCATCCATAGTAATTCTGCCCGAAGGCAGGTCCTTCACTGCAATTATAGCATTTTCATGCTACGCTTTGCAGCTTTACTAGGGAATTGTAGGTGTGGTAGCTTCCCGTTGCTTTCCACACCGGTGAAGGATGGTGATGATGATGATGATGATGATGATGATGATGATAATGATAAGGATGATGATAATGGCTGGATGATTTTAGGGGACCGTTGGGCCCTAAGCTCCCTGACATTTGTCTTACAGGCGAGGAAAAACGCCGAAAAAATCTCACCCAGGAGCCTGTCCCGACCGAGAATCGAACCCGGGCCCGTTGCGTGACAAGGCAGCACGCTACCTCGAGACCAGAGCGGTGGACATATATATATAATATAATATAATTCTTCTGTACGTGTGTATGTCACCAAACTCCTCCTAAACGACTGGACCGATTTTGGTGAAATATTTTTATGTGTGCCTGATTGGGTCCCTGGATGGTTTAGATTCACAATTGGGCCCGATAGGTGGCGCTCCGACCGGGTTATAGGAATTTTTATGTCAGATATTTAGTCTTCTGCATTACCGACATATTCCATGCAACAACATTCCCTGTATAATCTTGAACCACAATAGATGGCAGTGAGGAGTATTTTTGCGAACTTATTAATTTCTGAATTATATTGTAAAAAATTGTAACTTATCGTCCGGCCATGACACGAGAACTGAACGTACGGGCAGGACAACGTCTGTATAAATGCGTCTCTGAATTCTATGCCACGAGTCCACCAATATTAGTCACTATTTAAGCAGAACCAGCTAATACCCGGTGTGCGTTGCTACGCCTAAATAAATTTGGTATTGGAGGTCCGTTCAGTCGTATGGTGTACGCTGAGACGAACCAAACATGGCGGTTGCCAGTCAGTTTTTAATTCTGGATTTCACGTAAACCTCCACTTCTAATTGTCGGATTTCGCTCATTTTTTGGACAATACGTACCTCGGTTTATTTTAATAGGATATACCGAATTTCGTTGTGAAACATCGAAAATTGTGACGGCTAGAGCGATTTTTAAATGTTCACTTCAGATGGACTCCTACACCTAATGGTTTTAGAGAGTCTAATTGTGTATCTAACTATCCAGGGAACCATTCAAACAGACACAAAAAAATGTTACCAAAATCGGTCCAGCCGTTTAGGCATTTTTAATTTCGGATTTCACTCATGTCTTGGATAATATCTGTCTCACTTTATTTTAATAAAATATACCGAGTTTCGTTGTGAAAGATCGAAAATTGTGACCGCTAGAATGATTTTTAAATGTTTCACTTCAGGTGAACTCCTACACCTAATGGTTTTAGTGTGTCCAATTGTGAATGTAAACCATCCTGGGACCCATTCAAATGGAAAAAAAAAATCAATAAAATCGGTCCAGTGGTTTAGGCGGAGTTCAGTGACAAACACACGTACAGAAGAATTATATATAGACCTATATATGTCCACCGCTGTGGTCTCGAGGTAGCGTGCTGCCGTATCACGCAGCGAGTCCGGGTTCGATTCCCGGTCGGGACAAGCTTCCTGGATGAGGTTTTTCCGGCGTTTTTCCTCGCCTGTAAGACAAATATCAGGAAGCTTTGAAGCTGAACGTCCCCGAAAATCATGCGGCGACCATCATCATCATCATCCTTCACCGGTGTGGAAAGCAACGGAAAGCTACCACTTATAATTCCCTAGTAAAGCTGCAAAACAGCATGAAATTGCTATGATTGCAGTGAAAGACCTGCCTTAGGGCAAAACACTGTAATATGTATATATATATATATATATATATATCTTCTTCTTCTTCGTCAGGCTCTACGACTTCCAGTGGAATGTCTTGGCCTTCTCAACCAGTTTACGCCACTTCTTCCTATCTTGTGCAGTGGATTTCAAATCAAAAATCCCCATCTCTCTGAAATCCTCAATTACGTCATCTTCCCATCGATCCTTGGGTCTTCCCCTTGGTCTTGTTCCCTGTGGCTTCCAATTCAAAATATCATTCGGCAATCTTCCCTTTGGCATTCTTAGTGTATGTCCAAACCATTGCAATCTTTTGGATTTGATGAAACTATATTTTCTTTATTATTCTTGAGGTATAATTCGTCATTCCTTCTCAACCTCCAAGTTCCATTTTCCTTTACTGGACCTAGCACTCTTCTAAATATTTTCCTCTCAAACGTTAATAGTCTTAATTTATCTGCTTCTTTTAGTGCCCAGGTTTCAGCTCCATAACATATGATTGGTCTTATTATTGCTGTAGGCACGCCGTAGCGTAGTGGTTAAGGCACTGAGCTACAAGCCGAAAGGTCGAGGGTTCAAGTCCCGGTGGGTCAGGATTTTTAAACTGACCCAAACCTTCTGGCGGCACTATGGCCCTGGGGTCGACTCAGCCTCTAACGGAAATGAGTACCAGACGCTTGTTCTGGGGGTAAAGGCGGCCGTCACGCAGGGCTGACAACCCGGCTGACATCAAGTGCCGATTGTTCAGAAATAGTGGGAGCCTTAACCTCCTACTACCCCAAAAGCCTCCTGAGGCCTGTAGTGGGATTACTTTACTTTACTTATTATTGCTGTATATAATTTGAATTCAACATTTTTTTATATTAATTTGCTTTTGAATATATCGAAATTAGCAAAATATGCTTTATTCCCTTGCGATATATATATATATATATATATATATATATGTGACATAAATGAGAATAAGGGACACAGAAACAAACAAGGAAGTATTGTAATGGATACCTCCTGGAAAAGGGAAACGTGGTAGACCAAAGCCAACGTGGATAAAGGGAATTCAAGACAACATGAAGAAGAGAAATATGGCAAGCAGACACACAAGACCGGGAAGTGTGGAAGAAAAAAGTGTATATTTTGGTTCAGGAAATACTGAAGTTGTCCGTTGCCGTGGCGTCGTCGGTAGAGTCCCTACTTTCCACTCCGGCGACCCGGGTTCGATTCCCGGCGGGGTAGGGGATTTTAAATCTCCACCTTGGGTCTGGGTGTGTGTCCTGTCTAGTGTTTATATGTGTGAATAAGATAAAAAGCTTAACAAAGGTAAAACAAAAAAGGAAGAACCAGCGTAAACTAAAGAAAACGAGAGAAAAAAAAAGATATCTGTGTATATAACATAAACAATCCTGAAAAATAATAAATACAGGCTATACATAAAGTTAACCACCTTATCGTTATAGAGTGTTGGATTATCCAATAAACTGTACCCTAAATCGCCTAGTTTGCCACACTAACTTGCCCATTTTCTCACCCAACAAGGGAACTGTGAACCAGGAAGTGCATGCAAAACCTACCTTCAATTTTTTTTCAAAGAAACGTTTGAAGTATCAAGCCCGTGTCCAAAAAAAAAAAAAAAAAAAAATCATCTGCCATGTTTAACTGCAAGGCACCAAAATAAATCGCCAAATCTACAGGGAAATAATACAACTCCTGTATTGGCAGACTGGAAAACCCTCACTACACGTCGTGCAACCTCACTCCACTCTGTGTATGCAGGGATGTACATATGCTCCGTACAGTGGGCTGCCCTCGCTGGAGTCAGGCTTCGATTTCTGTGCCTTGCATTTTAAATCCGCAGTTTTTTTAAGACGCGGTCTTGGTACATCACATCGCTTCTCAGGGAGAAATTTCAGGGTAGGTTTAGACGGTCGACTGTTCCCTCATAAGGACACTTTTTCGTGTTTTCTTCTTTGCTGATCCTAAGCTTCACTTTAACCCTTAAATTCGTAATGTACCCTTTTAGATACATCAGTTGGTTTAATTAATTTATGATTTTAAATAAATCAGAAGAAAACGAACAAAAATAAACCACTTAAACGTGTGTCTAATTATACAATATACCTAATAATAACAGTGTTACAAGATTCCGTTTTCACTGCGGTCCGCCACATGCAAATAACTAACAAAAGAAATTTGTGTTTTGCCAATTTAAGGGTGAAACCAAAGTTGTATAAAAATTGGGATATCCCGTATAGTAAACTAGTGAAATGTAGTGCTTAATTTTTTTAACGTTATTTTACTCCTTTTTTGATTCCATCCACCCATAGTAATTCTGCCTGAGGGCAGGTCTTTCACTGCAATCATAGCATTTTCATGCTGACTTATACGAATGTGTCTAAATGGCTCAAAGAGTAGGGTGCGTGTAGGCAAACAGTTTTCAGACACTTTTGAAATCCAGAATGGGTTGAAGCAAGGAGATGCACTATCTCCTCTACTATTTAATTTTGTACTAGAACATGCCATTAAATCTTTAGAGAATGAGGAAGGCTTACAACTGAATGGTATTAATAAGCTGTTAGTTTATGCTGATGATGTAGTACTACTGGCCGATAGCGAGGAGATACTAAAGGCCAACACGCACACACTATTGAGTAACACTAAGAAATTAGGACTGGAAGTAAATATCAGTAAAACTAAATATATGGTCACACGTAGAAATACATTATATAATGGAAATGGACAGCTAATGACAAATGAGGGAAATTTTGAGGAATTGGCTGAATTCAAATACCTAGGAACAATAATCACAAATAGGAATGAGATGCACAAAGAAATTAAACATAGGCTCAATTCTGGAAATGCATGCTATTATGCATTGCAGAGACTTTTGATGTCCCAACTCCTTTCAAAAAACGTTAAGCTGAAAATATATAAAACTATTATTCTACCAGTTATATTATATGGGTGCGAAACATGGACTCTTACTTTAAGGGAGGAAAGGAGATTACGAGTATTTGAGAATAAAGTTCTTAGGAAAATTTTTGGACCAAAGAGAGATGAACAGGCAGGTGAATGGAGAAGACTAGATAACAATGAACTACATGGTCTTTATAGGAAGCCAGATATAATAAGAACAGTTAAGTCTCGTAGACTGCGATGGGCAGGTCATGTTGCGCGTATGGGGAATGAAAGACGTGCATGGAAACTTCTTGTAGGAAAGCCAGAAGGAAAACGCCCAGTTGGTAGACCAAGAATGAGGTGGGAGAACAACATTAACTATGATTTGAGGGAAGTAGATTATACAGGGAATGATTGGAAAGCATTGGCTCAGGATAGGGATGTATGGAGAGCTTATGTCCGTGCGGCCATGAACCTACGGGTTCGATAGTGCCAGTGAGTAAGTAAGTAAGTAAGTTTTGCAGCTTTACTAGGGAATTGTAAGTGTGGTAGCTTCCCGTTGCTTTCCACACCGGTGAAGGATGATGATAATAATGATGATGATGATGGCCGGATGATTTTTGGGGACCGTTGAGCCTAAGCTTCTTGACATTTGTCTTACAGTGAGGAAAAATCCCGAAAAAAACCTCACCCAGGAGCCTGTCCCGACCGGGAATCGAACCTTTGTTGATTGATGGTCCGCAATTTTTGTGTCATATTTTCATCTTTGGTGACCCTAAGCTTCATTTTAAAACCAAAATTGAATCGAAATTCGCATGTCCACTTTTCGCGCCATAACCGGTAAAAAAATTAGTATAAATGGACTCCTGCCATAGAATAGCCATCAAAATGTTAAATTTCTGATTTCATAATGTTACAAATGAACACTCCTTGGATAATAAATAACTTTACAAAAATATTAGTTTACAAACAGGTTTTTGTACGTTCGTACTTTCGCAATCAGTTTCTTCGTGACGTACCGGTAGTAAAACAATTTCGCGGCACACCCGAGAAATTCTGTTTAGAATGTTTACTACCTCGATTAGGCAGTCTAATTAATAATAAATTACGCAACAGTAAGCAAGCATATGTTTTTTTAGATCTCATTTTCATTGTTGTTGTCGTAAAATCATTCATGTTGACTCTATTCGGCCATTGAATTCTGTATTATAGTAGGTCATGCATTTTATAAAAGTTTTGACACATTTATGATATAAAACTTACCTTGATGTCGAGCGAAGAACAGGAGAACAACTGCCCATAACAACAAGGACTGTCGCATTCTAATTCACACGTTTTTCAGACTAAAACACTGTTAAACTTCCCAGTTGATATAAACAAGTCACTCTTCATACGTGCGTGATGTTGTCTTTGACATTTTAGCAAGCCATAATAACATCGTATTTAAAATTCATTCTACACGTCACGAAGCCGGTCGAACCAAACCAACCACTTTGCGAATTCGCACTGGACGTAAAATTATGGAGCGCGCCTTGAACGAAACTAGCGCCGCGGTTTGTGATGCACGCAGAACGTAACAATGCTGGGAACTAGGAAGACAAACTGCACGGTTTTATTCTGGCTATCGAATCGATGCGGGGCTCGGTATAGTTTGCCATCTACTGACCAATGTTTGAACTTCTTTAACATGCCAGCTTCACGCGGGTGTTTTGTTGACTATTTAACTCATGCCCCAAATGGGAGTCAATGACCAATCACGTTTCAATGATTTCTGTTTTACAACCAATCAGAGTCGTGTTTCACGAAATATTTATCAGTGTTATAATTACCATATTAAAGAAAGCTCCTCCTTTTTAATATTCTGAATAGGTCTGACCATTGTTTTGCAGTGACTGAGCCTACGGCTACCAGATTGTATATATAGTGCATGCATGTCAACACATGCCGCATGCGGGAGTTAATATAAAAACATTTGTAGCAATTGATTATACCACCAAAAAAAACCCACTGTTTGCGCTTTCTTAAATGTATTTTTTCCCAGGTAACAATCCAGAAAAATATAATTGTCATATTTACATCATACGACATCAGAAATGAATTAATATACAGTTTGATGTGTTTCATTTTTTCTCCACTAGAGAGCATTCTTACAATATTGCGTTCCTTTGGCAATAAATAGTATGGTCTGGTTGCAGTGATAAACAAAAGAAGCAGATGAAGCGTATCTATCGTTTCTCATTTGTTTTCAAACATCGCCGTTTACATTAAATATATAAATATTTTAAAATAACTATAGTTAAATAATGATTTGTGAGTAAACAGCTTAATTTTATTCGTTAAATAGTCCTAACAAATGCCACTCTTGATTTCCAAATTCTCTAGATAAATTGGAAATCACTCGTGGCATTACTTATGACTATTTTACTCATGCCCCAAATGGGAGTCAATGACCAATCACGTTTCAATGATTTCTGTTTTACAACCAATCAGAGTCGTGTTTCACCAAATATTTATCAGTGTTATAATTACCATATTAAAGAAAGCTCCTCCTTACAATATTGCGTTCCTTTGGCAATAAATAGTATGATCTGGTTGCAGTGATAAACAAATGAAGTAGTAGAAGCGTACCTATCGTTTCTCATTTGTTTTCAAACATCGCCGTTTACATTAAATATATAAATATTTTAAAATAACTATAGTTAAATAATGATTTGTGAGTAAACAGCTTAATTTTATTCGTTAAATAGTCCTAACAAATGCCACCCTTGATTTCCAAATTCTCTAGATAAATTCACTCCTCACTTCGTGAGTCGTGAATTTATCGATAATTTGGAAATCACTCGTGGCGTTACTTATGATAAGTTGAGAAAGGGCTCTTCAACATAACAGACAGTGCGGTCAACATTAAAAATATAATTGGACGGCGTTATGCATCAACCTGCTATGTGCCATTATGTAGGTTCCTAGAAATATACATTTAAAGTTTAAGTCAATCTTTATTATTTATTATAGCACCAAACTAACAGCTAAAATAAAGCATTATTATTATTATTATTATTATTATTATTATTATTATTACTAGGAGCCGGACATCATAGACATTATAGAAAAGAAAAGATTACAGTGGTATGGTCATGTCAAACGAATGCCAGAGCAAAGATTGCCAAAAATTGTTATGGAATGGATCCCAATGGAAAGGAGGAAGAGAGGAAGACCGAAGAAAACTTGGATAGAATGGGTACAAGCAGCTATGAATATCAGAGGAATGGAGGAAGATCAATGGATGGATAGAGAGGAATGGCGTTTGGTTTCCGGAAGACGGCGGCAGCTGCCATGATACCGGATGATGATGATGATTATTATTATTATTATTATTATTATTATTATTATTATTATTATTATTATTACTGGATCCATCCATCCATAGTAATTCTACCCGAGGGCAGGTCTTTCACTGTAATCATAGAATTTTCATGCTATGCTTTACAGCTTTACTAGGGAATTATAGGTGTGGTAACTTCCCGTTGCTTTCCACACTGGTGAAGGATGATGATGATGATGGCCAAATGATTTCGGGGGACCGTTGGGACCTAAGCTTCCTGACATTTGTCTTACAGGTGAGGAAAAAATCCTGAAAAAACCTCACCCAGGAGCCTGTCCCGACCGGGAATCGAACCCGGGCCCGCTGCGTGAGAAGGTTTCATGCTACCTCGAGACCACAGCGGTGGATCAATACTGGATTTTGCAAGTTATTTTCCTTGTTTGATAGTTATGCATCAACAATCTAAAAGCGGGAATATTTGGCATAGCCGTTTATTGCAAAATACAGAATTTCTAATAGAACTGATGGCGTTTACATTTTTCTTTAACAATAAGGCTATATTTAAAGATTTGGCGATAAAAGTGTGCGTACTTCATGAGTCAGTGCAGCAGATGGCATCAAACTCTCTTTTTTTTAAGTGGCGCTTAGCCGGTTGGTGCATGACATCATCCAAATATCAAATCACTCTAGAGCCATTAAAGGAAGAGAAAATGTCTGAAATAGCGATATTTTAAATTTAATATGTATTGTCATCATTAATAGAGTTTTAAAACCTTCATTAGTGCAAAAAGTACTCGTCTTTATCAAATAATGGCTCGACCAGTCCTATGTTATGGGAGTGAAGCGTGGACTATAAGGACGAGAGATGGAAGCAGACTAACAGCTTGTGAGATGAGATTTATGCGCCGAACAGCTGGCTACACCAAATGGGATCGAAAGAAAAATGTAGAAATCCTTCAAGAACTTAATGTGTCACCAATACTGGACTACATCTCTAGATATCAGCTAAACTGGAAGGAACATGTCTCAAGAATGGCTAGATCCAGGATCCCCAAGGCAATAATGAACTACTGTCCAAATGGGAAACGGTCACTTGGTCGACCTATGAAAAGATGGCACGGAAACCGCTTTCTCAGGCCGTAACAGTTCTCCTAGGACTAATACCTGGCAGGATGATGATGATGATGATGATGAATATATATTGTCTTCTTCTTCTTCCTTTCCAGGATTAGGTCAATGCGACCTGTTCCAGTCTCAAGTCCATCGATATATTGTCTCTACATGGTCGCCAGGTGGTAGTATGCCTGAGTAGAGGCCAGGTTCGATACCCGACTAACTAGCTAACTCGCTGGCACTATTGAGCCGCGCGGATATAAGCTCTCCAAACATCCCTATCCTCAGCTAATGATTTCCCATCGTCGCCTGTATAATCTACTTCCCCGAATCATGGCACCTCATTCTTGGTCTACCAACTGGACGTTTTCCGTCTAGTTTTTCTACAAGAAGTTTCCATGCTCCTCTTCATTCGTGCCATATGTCCTGCCTATCGTAGTCTACGAGACTTAACTGTTCTTATTATATCTGGCTTCCTATGAAGACAATGTAGTTCACTGTTATGTAGTCTTCTCCATTCACCTGTCTGTTCATCTCTCTTTAGTGTAAAAATGTTCCTAAGAACTTTATTCTCAAATACTTGTAATCTCCTTTCCTCCCTTAAAGTAAGAGTCCATGTTTCGCACCCATATAATATAACTGGTAGAATAATAGTTTTATATATTTTCAGTTTAACGTTTTTTGAAAGGAGTTGGGACATCAAGAGTCTCTGTAATGCATAATAACATGCATTTCCAGAATTGAGCCTATGTTTAATTTCTTTGTGCATCTCATTCCTAGGTATTTGAATTCAGCCACTTGCTGAAAATTTCCCTCATTTGTCACAATATATACCTTTAAATTTAATATGGAAATATCAATAACAAAACTAAAATTATGGCATTTCATGGGAAGGACCCCATACAAAGTAAAATCTGTCTCCAGAATGAAATTTTAGAGAGATCTAATCAATTTAAATATCTTGGATATTATCTCTCTATCTGGGATGAAAAGGATATCCCTGAAAAAGTTACTAGTTATAATAAAAGTTTAGGAATTATTAATCAAGTTATGAAACCATCCCTTGTACAAAAAAAACACCAGATTACGTTTATATAACACTTTGGCTAGACCAGTGTTGACCTATGGTAGTGAAGCATGGACACTAAAAAGACAACATGAAAGCAAACGGCTTGTGAAATGAGATTCATGCGCAGAACAGCGGGTTACATCAGATGGGATCGGAAAAGGAACACCGATAACTTAAAAGAATTGAAGACTACGCCAATTTTGGAATATATTAAACAGTACCAACTAAATTGGAAACACCATCTTGAAAGAATGAGTTTAAATCGGATCCCCAAAGCTGTTTATAATTATATACCAAGAGGACGAAGATCACTGGGCCGTCCTATGAAACGCTGGAGGGGGGAAAGTTTTCTATAGGATCGTAACAGGCCTTGGCCTAATACTTGGTAGGAAGAAGAAGAAGAAGAAGAAGTGTGTGTAGTAGTTTTTCAGGTACGGCGAGTGTTTAGCACCTATATATTATAGTCTAAAGTCATTAGGTGTAGGAGTTCACCTGAAACGAAAATAAAAATAAAAACTTTTTTTTTAGGCGTAGCACCGCAGTCCAGTATGTTATATTTTGTTTAATATCCTGATGAAAACAACCTTAACTGGTACATTTCTTGTTGAGGGTTGAGGGTTCGAGTCCCGGTGGGGCCAGGATTTTTAAACTGGCCCAAACCTTCTGGTGGCACTATAGTCCTGGGGTCGACTCAGCCTCTAACTAAAATGAGAACCGGACGCTTGTTCTGGGGTAAAGGCGACCGTCACGCAGGGAAGACAACCCGGCTTACACCAAGTGCAAATAGTCTAGAAAAGTGGGAGCCTTAACCTCCTACTACCCCAAGGGCCTCCTGAGGCCTCCAGTGGGATTATTTCACTTTATGTAGGCCTGTATTCCAAGGATTCAGAATTAATTTCTTGCAAACTATACGTAAAATTTAATTTTGAACCCTTGTAACGTAAATAACTATTTTACTAGGAACACGTGACCTCTTACCGGATATGCAAAGATAAACTATAGCCCACATGTTTTGAAGTGTTCTTTGAGATGTCGCCTGGCATCCCCTGTGACAAAGCCAGGTGTTCCTCGTGGAGGGGAGATATACACAACAGCTGATCTGAGAAGCCTCCCATATGCTCTCGTGTTTTGAATGGAAAAACGTTCCGCGCATAACCGATAGAGCGCCACCTAGCTATGCGACCATACCAACACTCCACTATCATCAAAAAACCCAATCACATTTATTAAAAATGCAGCGAAAACGGATTAAATGTGTGAAATTCATTTTTAAGCTGAGAGACGTATCAGGCAGGAGACCGTAACATGATCTCCTACCGAGCGTCTAAAAATAGTGACTACATTTGTTGCAG